>JAOVVB010233174.1:0-10223 GCA_028570985.1 Heterobranchus longifilis
CCCAAAGTTAGGACCAATATGAGGAAAATCAATAAATAAATATACATTAAATGTATAATAGGGCTATACTTTCCACAATAAATAAATCACTAATTGTGTATGAATACATGAATATAAATAGATACACTAAAATATATTCCCAACTAAATTAATGAGCATAATAACCATATGGCAGTTAAAAGTAATTTTGTTTATTTACCATCAAAATGTTCGTGTATGGGGCCTGCAGTGTAATCTATCCATTGTTGTGTGGAAGGCCCAGATATGTCTGAAAACCAAACGCCCTCGTGTCTGGAAACATTATCCGGAGGAGCACACAGCTCGGTGAATTTCACCACCTACTCCAGGAAGTTATGTTACGTCTGGATGACTTCCAGCGCTACTTGAGGCACAGATTTTGCTGTGATTTAACTGCAATAAACGGATTAAAATTATGTCGAATTATCTACATCATGATGCAGATTTGTAAAAGGTCTGAATTCATGCTTCGTCACATCTGTCAAGATGACAAGCAAACAACTTTTAACATGTTTTTTTTCTGAATGAAGTTCGGATCTATCAGGACTGTGCTGTGCAGGAGAATCTCAATGCAGAAAGCAGGGCCAGCCCGAGCATTTTTGGAGCCCTAGGCGAAATCTGTTCAGGGTGCCACGCCACCCCACATGTTGATATTTTTTCTTCCCCTCTGGATGATGTGGCTGGGTCGTGTCTACAAGGTAACCATAGATTTGTGAAAAAAAAACAAACATTGTATGCATTTCTCCAAAAGGGAGGGGTGAGCGAGATAGTGTTTCAATCGGTTTCTATCTAGAACCTCACCTCGCTAAAAACTACACACTGTACCTTTAACCTGATGCAGTCAGATGGTTGTTTCACAGAACCATCTGAGAAACCGTCATTAGAAATTGTTTGGAAAAGGGCAGGTGCTTTGAACAAAATACCTGGTGTAGCCAGTCAGGAGAAGTGCAGAAAAGTCTTCAGTGCCGTTCTTTGCTCTTCTTTCAATGAAGAAATATTCTCCAGTTCTGATATAACTGACGCTATCGCAGCATCTATGCAGAGCTGCCATTGTTGTTCTGAACAACAGTTGCACAGTTCACACACCTAACCCATGCCCATACCTGCCAGTAGCTCCTCAGGGTGGTCAGGTCAGACCTTGACTGGACCCAAACGCTTTACTTGAAGCCTGGCAAGATGGATTTGCGTGATTTCGTGATATCGCAGGAATCCAGCTGCCAATCAAGGTAAGCTTGCCCTTCCTTTGCCCCGACTTTCGATAACCACCTAGGGTCCTGCTTAACCTTTTCGCCATGTGGAGAGAACAACATTGTGAGGCAGCCAACAGTGGATTGGAGCCATAGTGTAAGCACAGGAGAGGAGGTTCCTCTCATCCTCGTCCCCTGACGACTGCGATTTGATTTGAAAGACTATGACAGGTCACGTTAACCCTGGCGGAGCTTCCTGTGCACGGCTGATAAGCTTCAGCCGTATCAGGCATACCAATGGAAAGGGAGTAACGCTGCATCTGTATCACATCACATTCACACAGAGGCTCCGATACCTGCGTTATCCAACTGTAATCTCTGAGCAATGCTTTCTGTGTGACGGCAGTGTTATTGAGCCTCTGAGGAGAAATATTGACATATCAACACATTTAATATGGAACAGTACAAAACAGATACAGGTACAATAAGTCAGATCATCATATAGTGAAGCATTTTCCAAAGTGAACTTTCCAGACACATTTATTGGGCTGATAACATTACTCAAACACAGTGTATGACCATTGTAAACAATAAAACAGAAAAAAAGGCATCCGCTCAGACTGAGAACTGCTCCAGAATTCAAAGTGCGCCAAGCTTTTTAAAATTCTCAACTTTTTGTCTTTTTTTTTTTTTTTAAATCCTCTTAATATATCTTTTGAATGTTAATTCATTACTTTTCTTTACATATTCATTTTTCTGCAGTATTGATAATTATAATATGTACAAACGAGGCCAAGACACTGGTTGTTCCGAGGCCGTAAGAAAGCCTATAAATATTCGTCTCCCATGACATGACTCTAGTTTTGGAAGATGACAAGGTAAGGCTGTATTCCCTCTCTCTTTGCTTTTGCTGATTGCATGCCTTGTTGGTGACTGGAATGAAAAGTCTGTGTGTTGACCACTTTGTCTTGACCGGCGGGATGGGGGCAGTGACTTAGTCCTTGGATTTTCCCACTGAGAGCAACATTTTTATGTACAAAGTCCCAACGTTGTCCTATTGGTTGGGAGGCTATTAAATAAATGCTTCCAAGTTATGTTTTTAGTTTGCTTCCAAGTGTCTTTTTTTGGTCTTCTCCCAAAAAAGTATTGGTATCAAAATGTCTGTATAGATATAGTTGTACAGTGGGGGAAAGGGCTTGTTAGCATGTGTTAGCTCGAGGGTTCAAACTGTTCTCAATGTATGAAAAGAAGAGTCTCTTTGCTCGCAATACAAAGTTCCTTAATTCGTTTAATGTCCGGTGTTGTTTGTCTTTATACAATGCCATGAAATAATCTTAGATGAGATGCAGCCTTAAACCCGGTTTCACATCTTTCCCTCCTCCATCCTCCCCTCCTCACCCTCGCCTTGTCCCGCTCTCCGTCTCTGACACTCGTCTCCATGCTCATCCAAGGGAGGCTACTTTAGCAACCACTCGTTCACTGGAAGAGAGGAGAAGGATTGGAGTGAGAATACTGATTTATATATGTGGCACTCTCCACAGTTCAACTATTCTCCGGCATTATTCACCCCCCACCCTTTCCCTACACCATATTTCATCTTTAGCAATAACATACAATTCAAAAGGAATGGCACCCGAGATAGGTGTGTGTGTGTGTGTGTGTGTGCGGGGGGGAGATGGCGGTGCCATTATGTTTTGAGTGGCAGCCTTGACAGAAGATTATACCCATAACGAGGAGGTGCCAAGAACACAAGTAAACATTGTAATTTAATAAAAAGGTGTCTCGCCATTCTGTGAAAGAAGGGATTTATTGTGTTAGCACAATCGTATTTCCTTTCCTCAGGTGTTGACAATTAAACACACACACATGCACAGCATGATTACCTCCCAAACATCCCTGATTGCCTTTCACAGGGTTCCTTAAAAAGTCTTAAAAGGCATTAATCTAAAAATAATTGGTATTAATGTCAATCTTTCAAAACTCTTAAAAATGCTAAGACCTGGGAAGTAGGATTTCAAGAATGTTTTTTATCTGATGTTGCATTGTAAAATCTTTTTAAAAATTGGTAACATGTAT
The DNA here is from genome assembly GCA_028570985.1 of Heterobranchus longifilis. NCBI lineage: Eukaryota > Metazoa > Chordata > Actinopteri > Siluriformes > Clariidae > Heterobranchus > Heterobranchus longifilis. Next base: position 3,282 of record JAOVVB010233174.1, read on the forward strand.
TTTTTTTAATAATAATTTATCAAATGGCGAATGTCACGCAGATCAGGATAATGCAACCAACACTCCACTACTACTTTTATCACATTCAATCAAATGACAAATGAACATTGTTTTCCATGTTTATCTAACTTGTTCACTGGACCAAAAAAGTCATGTTTTATGTTCCAATAAACATTTGGGAAAAATTGTCCCGAACCCGAAGGGCCCTAGCTTACACCTGCGACGCAACTGTCATTGCTATTTTCCGACCGACGCAGTTGTCATTTTCATGCCCAGCACCCATGTTGTGTAAATAACAAATGTACTTGTGCTCCTCCATGGGTGTGTCATTCTTAAAATGAGGTGTGGTCAGGCGTGATGTTGGCGTGTTGCTATCTTGAGGCAGCAGAAAGCATCTGCACCCTAGACAAACAAAAACCTGGTCTGAAGTCTATGGCGGAGTATTTTCCTGTTATTTAAAGGATGTGATGTGCAGATTACAGGTATATTCACAGCCCCGCTGTTAATTAACATTCTGATTAATAGCGGACGGGTTGCAGGTGGGTGAAATAATACATTAATGAGGAAAATAATAATTTAATTCATTAACATTTTAAGACGGCAGAGAGCAGAACAGAGGTGTCTGTGGCTGCTGCTCTGTGTGTTATGCATGAGGAAAAAGCTGTCAGCAGGTCACATCATTGATTATTTCAAAAGCTAAATCTTTAGTTCCTCTGTCAAGTTTATAACTAGTTTTTCATGCTTCTTAAATGTCCCACAGTATTTGCTGCAGTGCAATAACTGCGCGCATAGAAACGTTTAAAATTACTGAAAGCAGCCTAAAATAAAGAAAACACTCATAAATCAATACAATACATAATTTAAAAAGCAATAGCTTACAGCTACACTGATAGATAGATGGATAGATAGATAGATACTTTATTCATCCCCTTGGGGAAATTCACATATAGGGGGAATTAAAATACTTATCCAGGTGGATGATTTTAGCGTAAAAGCAGATTTGGATGGCTTCAGAGCCGATCAACACATCATGTTTGTTCGACAGCAGCACTCCTCCACAGTTAAAAGTTAAATAAGTTATCTGTGCATTCTCTCATATTCAGTCAGATGGAGTTGTTGATGGGAGATACCGGAGGGTCAGCAGCTTCGCGCAGGAGCGAAAACTGCTCGCTCCTTATTTCCCAGATCCACTGTTTAAATAGCAATGTGCTGCAGATGCATGCACACCTGGCTATTAAAGGGAATGGGAGATGACACTACAATGGTTGAATTGATGAAATGATTAATTAAGAAAATACAACCCCTTTGCGCCGTGCGCCTTACTTTGTGCACAGACTGTGCACCCTCTAACTAAAGTGGAGTCGGACACGCCGTAAATGCATTTGCGCCGTGCACTTTAGACCATGCGCTATAGATCGGTTAAATAGGGCCCTAAGTAATTGATGTTGGTTCATGTTTTAAAAAAAACAAAAAACAATTTAGGGTCTTGTAAATTTGGTCTTGAATTTCATTCAGAGTGTCATTAAAAAAGTCTTAAATCTAACTTTCATTAGGCTATAGGAACCCTGCTTCAGGTACCCTGATGATCAGCTCTCTGGGGAGGGGAGGAGTGTGTGCTCCAAAGGTTGACCTTACACAAAATCATCAAAGAGACATATGTTCCCTTTTAATGAGACCCCCCCTCCACCTCCCCACTTCATGTGGAAGGTCTTTAAGTCTCTAAACGATTAAATAAGCAGGTCTGCTTTTGTGATTTTTGGTTTGCTCTCTCTCTGGCGAGTGCATTTGTTCCAGGATCACGAGGGTCTGAGGTGTGGGGGGCGGGGGTGGGTGGTTGAAATCAAACTGCTGCACAGAATAAGAATCTCATCTTTTAAGGGAGAGGAGGTTGCATAGAGCAGAACAGAGAAAGAATGAGAGAGAGATTCAGACAGAAAGACAATCATGGTGTGTGTCGGCCACGGTACAGTAAAACTAGAGAAAAATAAATAAATAACAGTGAATAGCAGGGACCTTTAGCGTATTTACGCTTCAGGAGTGACATTCAACATTGTGTGCAGCAGTTGCCCAGATATATTGGCTGAAACAGAGGAGGAGAGATGACAGACGGCAGTGAGCCATGACAGGCCAGTTTTCAGCCTCCCAACCGCCACATCTGTCAGTCAGGGCCAAACAGGTGTTCGGACTGTCCTGTTTTCTGTCTCTCTGCCTCTCTGGCACATCAATCTGCAGTCTACATTATCTCAACCATCAAATGTGCTACTCATTTTATTCATTGTGATAGTGAGCGTACATCAAGCAATAATCTTCTGGAATCAATGTGGATGTTAAATCTAAAATAAATGACATCAGTCAGTAATACTCCCCCTGAAGATGACAGCATTGTAATAATCACACATTTCACAGAATGGAAAAAGTTGTGCAAAATAAGGTTAGCTTTAGTAAATTAACACCTCTAAAGAGATATATATATATATATATATATATATATATATATATAGAGAGAGAGAGAGAGAGAGAGAGAGAAAATGTTCAAACATCAGTCAAATTCGATTGGTCAAATTCAGATCCAAAAATTCAAGATGAGCGATTTCCTTGGATTGGATTCCTTGACTGCTCTGATAGGTCAGAAATTGGTTCGATTGCATTCAGGCCTGATTGGCTATCCTGTCCTGGGTAGCCTGGATGTTTCTATGTGAAATATTTCATCTTTATAGATCTGAATTTGACCAATCGAATTTGAGCAACCTGAATCTATTATTTTGAAATTCTGAAACTTTAATGTTTGGATCTGAATTTGTGATATTGAAAACAATATATTCAAATGCAGCTTTTGACATTTCAAATCCCAAAATGTTCATATTTTAATTTCACAGTGGTGAATTCAGAACAAATAAATTCAGATACATGGTTTTCAAAGTAAAATATTTCAATGCAATAAATTCAGTGGTGTTTAAACATCAATATTAAGTATTCAAGTGGCTGGTAAAATTCCTATACTTATGGCTCTTATTTGCTTCCATACATGTTGTAATAAACCAGAATTTCTGCGTTCATGTGGTATTGGAATGATTGGAAAAATGAAATTCCGACTGGGAAAATTCATGTGAATGCTCCCTCAAGTCGGAACAACAACTCGGAAAGGTGGGGAAAAATTTGCTCACAAGTTGCCAAGTTGGCATCATATGATGCGGTAACATGGCGGACGAAAGTAAGCGTTGGGTTCAGGGACTTTTTATTTTTAGATAATTTCTTTGCTCATGTGATGTGTAATATGGTTGTAACTGTTAGTTGCCATCCATGCTTAAAAATACACTTTATTTGTAGAACACTGGCAGCCCAAAGCCCAAATCCCATAATTCATGTAAAATATGATGGACAATAATATGGCCTTTAATTTTTTTTCCATAATCTGACTTCAAGCTGCTTCAAGCTCATGAACACACTGAAGTCAGACGAATGGTTTCCCGACTCGGAAACTGGGACCATCCCAGGAGCACGTGAACGCAGCATTACATTAGGTGAATAAAATAAAGTTTCTACCTCGGTATTGGAGCTTCTGAGCCCTGTTGTTGGGGCAGTCTTTGCCCTGCATGCTGAAGTTGATGTTAGTGCGGATGCAGCGGTTGTTCAGCGGCTGGACGGGGCGAACGTTGTCGCTCATGCTCAGGAAGATCTGAGATGGCTGGTTCTGGCTCAGCAGCCGCAAGGAGTGCATCTTATATGAAGACAGAGACCGGGAGAGAGAATAGAAGCCTGTTAAAACGTTGGCCAAAGCATCATGGAGGCATTAATGTCCAGGTGGGACTGTATGGAGGATGAGACAAAAGAGTGTTAGGGGTGACATGTTTCACAGGCACAATAGTACAGAGAAAATCCTCGGCTGAGACAGATGATCCCCAGTTAATTCTGGGAGTTGCTTTTCAGCTCTGGCTTGGCGACTGAGGCTCACCTGCATGCGTGTGAGGTACACCGGCTTGTTCATCAGGATCCATGTGGCGGTCTCAAAGCACGGAGGGATGGTCATCGATCCATCATATGTGATAAAACTACTCGTCTCTGGGTAAATCTCCTCTATGTTCAGGCCGGTCAGCAGATACGCATCATCTGTACAAAGAAAACCAGAGGGGTCTTTTAATGTTTCATCCATAGACTGTATAAAAAGATGGATGGAGCTTCCAGGACTGAAAAGTGAAGCCAATGCATAAGTGCCTTAAACCTGCATTCTTTCAAATATCCAGCAGGGGGCGACTCCACTGGCTCCAAAAAAGACTTCCGGTTGTATACAAGTCAATGAGAAAATGAGCCTACTTCTCACTTGACTTATTAGCTCAGTAAACATTTTCATACTGAGTTTATGGTCTCAATCACTAGTTTCAAGTCTTCTTCAATACAGCATGATGTTCATTTTGGAAATTATGGTCCCATTAAGGAGAAAATAGATGATAAAGCAGGGGATATTTTAGGGTGCTGACCTGTCAATCAGGAGAGAGGCTTTTAGCGATGCTAACCAAGCCCTGTGTACAAGTTTGAGTTCAATGCCTAACCTTAATCATCTTGGGTTATCATCTAGACATGACCATACGGCGGCTGCAGTGCCAGCAAGCCCTAGGCTAAAGTTGGGGTTAGCCCACTTTGGATTGTGCCAGTGTAAAAGCTTTCCTAGCCCCAGGCTAACACCTATCCCTTAGTCTGGAGCTAGGTAAAAAGCTGGGTGTGGTCACCAAAAACTGGATGTTTTCCTCGGAGGCTGCGAGTTTACCTAATACATCCCCCTCTTAGTGTGTGGGCTGTGAACTCTACTCATCAAGCACTGAGCTCATCTTTCATAACACATTTTTCTCACTTCTTATTTCACATATCATTCAGTGTTCTGTGAATGACAGGCTGTTGGTGTTGCAGCACAAAACCTCTTTTATCCAAACTGTCTGCACTGTCAGGACGCTAATTAGACAGACTGCAACTCTCTTCCTCTTCACACTCCAGTAACACGCTCTCAATAACTTGTCATCTGTTGACAAATGGACTGCCTTTTGTAATGAGGTCACTGTGGTGAACCACTGCAGCTTTATGCTAATTCAACTGTGCTTTGCATCACTGTTAAATACTCCATCTTGCAAACAGTATGAATCAAATAGAGAAAAATAGAGAGAAGAGAATAATAATCACGATAGGCTTAATTTGAGAAAAATCCCCATACAAAAATCTTTGATCCTCTGTGCATGTGAAGAGGAGCTCTGTTGCTGATCTTTGATCATGTGGTTGAAATAAATAATTCTCTTTGGATGGTGAGTATCTGTGTTGGCATGTGTGTACATATGTGCTTTAAGAATAAGCTGGCAGCATTACTGGCTGAGGGGAATGCCTAAGGAAGGACTCCTAAGCATTAGGGGGAAGTGTGTGCAGTTTCGGCCAGTGTTAATTTTGTTCACGAAAACTATGATGGAAAATGTTCATCAAAGACTTTTTTTCCCATGATTCAGATGAGACAATGACAAGCTAAAAATAGATCTTTGATAGTAAAATCTATGATGAAATGCATGTTTGTTTTCGTTGATGAGACGAGATGGGACTAAAATGTTATTGGTGGGCTATCGGACATTCGTTATTATGAATCCCATGTACAATGGCAGTGACGTCCCATGGTGGATACTGAAATATTTTAATGTTATATCAAGTAAAACAGCAGGAAAACACACAGCGGGGCCAGACACTGACCCGGCAACTGTCGTTGCTGCACCTGCCGCCATGGATTACTATATATAATATTACTACCAACACCCAAGAACCCAAGAGCCTGGTCTGCTCGAGATTTCTTGTTTAAGTAAAAGGCAGTTTTTTCAGTAAAACAGTTTTTTTTCTGTTAAGGCAGTTTTTTCTCGCAACTGTTGTGCAATGCGTCACAGTCTGGGAGACCGTTGCTGGCAGTCGCAGGGGGGAGAGAATGCTGGCAGTTCTAGTGTTAATCCGTCCACCTCCCCTCCCACCCGCCCTGTATAGAGCTTTACTTTAATGAGTGTGCCATCTACAAATAAAACGTCAATATGGAATGTAATAAACTGGGCTTCCTGTCTCACCTTGTCTTACGTGGGCTGTGTATGAATTACATTGCATTACATAGCAATTACTACAAACAATGAATTAGACCAGCCGGGTGTGTGTGTGTGTGTGTGTGTGTGTGTGTGAGACAGGGAGTTTTGACAGCTGTCAGAATTCATGCTCCTCTCCAGCCCCTGCAGCTGGACCCAGAGGAGCCCCCCCCCTACCTCCGCCTGCAGCCTGCTGCTCCACCCGGTGCCTCTGAGACTCCTCCCAGCCACAAGGGGTCGGTGTGTTTATCAAGCCACTCACTGCTCCCCCACCCCATTAATCCAATTATTTGTCTCTTTTTTCAAGCTAGCCCCGGGCGATCTCCGTGCCGATGCTGCCTCTCCAGTATGGCAGGCTGGCACAGAGGGAAACCTTTGGAGAACAGCTGTCGACTGCTGCCTCACCAACAGCCTCCTCCAGCTATCTCACCATCCCCATCCTGCAGCATCTTTCCATTAGCACTTTGAAATCAAATAATGATGCTTTAAGAGATCAAAAAAGTCCTTATTAAGAAATATCCAATTTGACTGTTGAGCAGTTGACTGTCTGCTAACCCTCCTCGCCTGAACACCAATTGTCTGATCATATTTTAGCAACCATAACAAGGCAAAGCTGACCTGTCAAGCTTTTGATTTTCCCCCATGTTGAAGTGGTAGTCAGGTAGTTCGGACCAAATGAAAAAATGATCCATTGTTGCATTTTAGTTCTGGTCCGGTTCTCTTTCACACTGACTTTTTACAAATGAGGAGTAAACATGACGTTATACAGACTGACTGGAAACTCTCTGATTGGACAGTTTCTCATCATCAGGACCCTCGTGGGGACAACAAAAATGTATGATAACTGATAATA
>JAOVVB010233175.1:0-10222 GCA_028570985.1 Heterobranchus longifilis
TCCCAGCGGCTGGAGGTGAGCTGGGATTAAGCTGGAACTGAGCTGGGAACAGGCTGGGAGGGGAAATTTTAGATGGCCTCATCTGTAGGCCAACTGTATATTTAAAAAGAAAAAGCAAGAATGGCTTGCGACCCCTAGTGGGGGGTCAGGACCCCCAGGTTGGGAACCACTGCTGTATATTCAGAATTAGCCTGATGTTTCCTCTCTGTTCTCCTGTAGACGGCTCAGACAGTCCTCCTGGTCATCACCGCCTTCACCCTCTGCTGGATGCCCCACCACATCATCGCCATGTGGGTGGAGTTCGGCACCTTTCCCCTGAATGACACCTCCTTCGCTTTTCGCATCATCTCTCACTGCCTGTCTTACGGAAACTCCTGCGTCAACCCCGTCCTCTACGCCTTCCTGTCCGAGAACTTCCGCAAGGCCTGTCGCCAGGTCTTCACCTGCTGCTTCCTGTACCCACCGCCGCCCACGGGAAAGGTGGTTCGTTTCCGCATGGAGAACTTCTCGACCACGCACTCCACCACCACGCACTCCACCACCAACATATGAAGGACAGAGGGACGTGATTAGATAAATGATTTCCTGCAGTTGAAACAAGACGGAGAGCTGAGTCTGAACAGATCACAAGGAGGAGTTTTTACAGCAGGATGTGGGTCACGTGACAACAAGACAGCATGTGATTGGCTGCTGACTGTATCTGTGGACAGCATGGAGGTTCATTAATGACAGAATTACTAACGGAACATAAAAATGCAGGACACACTGAAACATGAACAGAGTCAGGATTTTAGAAATAAAACAATTGAAAAGCATTTGTCAGTTCAGAAACATCAGCCCTTTTTTCAGTTATTTCACTAATACTGAACCACTTTCATACCAGTGACCAGGGTTGGACTGGGGTTAGCTGACTGGTGTTCATTTGTAAATTCATACCAAGCCAGTCGACCAGGGTTGAACCCTGGTCAGGACAATTCAGATACGACCTGGGTCAACCGGGGAGCAATGCATACCAATGACCTCACGTGATGAAACTGCGTTACATGGAGCTGTAGTGTATGCAAGAACATTTTTTCAATTAGGACAATAGAGCCCCAGGGATGACGTCTTTTTGCCATGGGTTCCCTCGTCAAAAAAGCCTACGGGATTTTTTAATTGGGTTTTGGATGATTGCAAAAATTAATCTCTGTGGAGAACACAAGTTCAGGACATTTACACGTTTTGTCTAGCAAGATAATCTCTCCATATGAACACCACTTTTATGATTTTCGAAGCGTAAATGCAATCGTCAGAAGTAAAATGTAAAAATACAGATTCATTTTAAATTGACGTAATTGTTTATTGTCACCTCAGGATTTCTTTTATATGCAAGTGAAAGTGTGCCCTCATTTATTCCCATTGTATTTATTCATTTATATTTCATAATGAAGATTCAGATTATGTCTTTATTTTATTCTGTTGATTTTTGACTATTTCATGATAGAATGGAAACACTCACAGATTCATGGTAACAATGACAGATTGATCAATAAGTTATCTAACTTTTCAAATCCATAAATAATAATGGGAACACTAAGCGATTAAAATTCCTGCAGTTTACAGAATCTTGTTAGTTCAGATTATAGATTTACATTTTTAATCAATAATTCTGTAACTTCCTTAGTTTAGTCGTCACTTAGTGATGTGTTTGAAAACTACATGATTGAATGTAGTGAATATGACTGAATATGTATCTGTTTAATTCACATTACACAAGAGAACATTCATTTATCTGTATGAAATTATTTAAACTGCAGTTCTTGCTCAGGTTTGATCATCTACAGTTAAGACTAAATATTTAGTTCATTTTAGATGTTTAAAAAACTTCATTATTTTTTAAACCATAAACTGTCAGAAATGGGCACTTTAAAAATGTTTTTGTACAGATGGATGTGTTTGCATGAGAAACTGATCAGAGAAAAGGTTTTATTACTCCATATTACCACATATAGAGTGTGACCTTGTTTGAATCGGTGTATGATACTTTTTTTTATAAATATGAAGGCTTCTTTGTGAATAAAACATTAAATGACATCAGAAGCAGTACTTTCTTGTGATCAACTGTTTTTATCATATTTATATAAACACAGGGAAATGTATGCAAAAATATACCTCCATGGCAACCACACACAGGCCAAAATATCAAAAGGACAGAACAACGTAACATTAGAAGGAGAGACGGTTTAGAAGTGAGACCATGGGTGTATAATAAAACCAGGATACAGCATTGGAGACAAAGCCCTGTTCATTCCTATGAAAGTTGCTCAGTGGTGCATGAGGTCAAAATAGCTCAACTGCCGCCTTGAAAAATTCCTGGATGAATGGCGCTACTTCCGCGTTGGAAGTTCCCATGGAGCAGGCGCAGTAGAGACTACCACCGACCAAGCCGGCTACATCCGGTTTAGTGCTCCGGCTAATGGGGATTAAATAATTAAATCATGTGGCTCTTCTAGACTTTCGAAATGTTATCAAACCAAATAGATCAAATCATGAGAGTGAAATGAGTAATTTTGTGGGGGACCCCGTAAAAAAAATTTATCCACATATTTATAGACGTCTCTTTCACCATGTAGGTCTATGGGAAAGCCTTTTTGGGCCCCATGGCATCACATGACGGCCGCCATAGTTGTAATACCACCATTTGGCCGCGATGTCAAATTGACGTCGGTCGGTGCACGTCCTGGGGGCGATTGCATTTACACTTCTAAAATCATAAAAGTGGTGTTCATATAGAGAGGATATGTTGCTAGAAAAAATGTGTAACATGTAAGCTTATTTTCTGCAATGATCCAAAATACAATGCAAAAATCCCATAGGTTTTTTGACGAGGGAACCCATTGCGATGCTAACTTCCAGGTTGGCCTACAAAAAGACTTCGTCCCTGGGGCTCCCTATAGACGTTTGGAGGAGGGCGGAGCTAAGACATCACGGTGGTGGGTGGAGATGGAGCCTCAGGCCGACACTTGCTTCACTGTGTTGGGTAAAATAAAACCTCACCCGACAGAGAAAATACATCAAAAATTGGATGATCCAGTTCAGAAAGTTTGACTGAATGTCCAGTTGTATTTCAGGTGTTGATGAGCTACAGTGAGCAGTGTCAGTCCATTCACCTGTTTCATCTGTCAGACGGGACGATCAGCCAGCTGAAGGTAAAGTGCCCACATGTTGATTTTAGACAGAAACAGATGTTGGAGCAGACTGATGTAATGTTGCTTTCTGTTGTTCCAGAATGATTTGAAACTCAATTAATTAATCTTGCAGAATGCTTCTTCTTCTTCTTCTTCTTCTTCTTCTTCTTCTTCTTAATCTTCTTTTTCTTCTTCTTCTTCAAACATTTTAAAAAATTGCAGATCCAATCACAATCGTTTATTTCATATGGGGCAGGTTTAAGATGATGACTGGCAGAGGACCCTCATGTTAGAACGGAATGTCCATCCAGCGCAACGCCAGGCATAAAACTAGGCAGTGCTGATCAAATATGAATCAAGAGTCTGTTACTATATTGCCTATTTCTTGCCTAAAATGTTTTCAGAAACACATTTTAGGGTAGCAGTAATTTGAGAAAGTTTGCGACCAGGTCGCCATTTTTTCCCTGTCAGTCACTTTCTCCACAAACACAACAAAAGCTAATGGCAGACACATAACAGTGTTTTGTTGTAGGTGAAACCGAAACAAAGCTGCTGATTGGCTGATACCTGCCAACTCAGTTTTATTGCTCTGACTGGATGTAGTTCTATCCAAAAGGCATTTTGTGATGTACTTCCTGCGGCAGCTGAAAAAATTCAACCGGCCAAAGGTGATGATGGTGCACTTCTACACTGCCATCATTGAGTCCATCCTCACCTCCTCCATCTCTATCTTGTACGCTGCTGCAACTGCCAAGGACAAGGGCAGACTGCAGCATATCATCCGCCCTGCTGAGAAGGTCATCGGCTGCAACCTGATATGTAGTTTAAGGTCTGTCTGGTGCAACATAGTTATATGTGTGTTTTGGATGCTTGAAAACCGTCAAAAATGGCTGACATTTTCACCTGTAGATCCACAGTTTAGACAGAGTTGTTAGATGGCAAAATGTCATAACAAATGGCTATAATGTCACCTGTAGATATGTAGTTTAGAGGCTGTCTGATAGAGCATGATATATGAGTATATAATATCAATTGAGAGGCTTTGCAGATTATTCTGCCGATGCCACGCTATATTTGTCACACTTATCGAGCCAGATGTTTTGGCTTCACTTACAGGGAGCTGTTAGCCTGTCCATCTTCATATACAGTCTATAGATATATCCACATTAATTGCTTTTGCTTCGCTATTTGCTTTGCAACAACTCCCAATATATGTTTTCCCCTGCCTTTACTGTCTCTTACTTTCTGTAACAGTTCCACATTGTCGTCAGTTCTAACAAAGAAATCTCTGGTCTTACTTTGTGCCATTGCTGTTCTTCCTTCACTGTATTTTCTGTTATTATTATTATTACAATACATCTGTAATTTTCAACCATTAAATCCATGCGCTGAACAGACTGCTTCCTGTTTACACTGGTACACGCATGCCCAGTGTCCATGACTGGTTATGCGAGATCTGTGTTCAGTTGTTTTAATATGGATGGAGGTTAGTTCTGATATGGTGCTAAAATGCGAGTATGGATGGAGATGGTTTACAATGAAAATGTAATGTAAATGCAGCCTATGATTCAGACTGAGTAACAGTTGAACTGTTGACTGAAATGACTGACATGATTAATTCCAAGGAGTATTTAATCATCTTCCTTCAGGACTGGAACAGGTCCTGGACCAGGTCCTGCATCAAGAGTTAACAGCTTGGGGAAATTTACACTGTGGCAGATGTTTGATCTATCTGTGAGGATCCTGAATTTAAATCCTTATTTACAGACTGATCTGTGCTCTGTTTCTGTCTCAGCAGGATGGATGATGAAAAAGGCCCAGCAGCTCCTCCCACTCACTCCTCCAGCCAATCAGAGAAGGTGGCAGGGTCAGGGTGAGTAGGAGAGCAGGGTTTTTCCTGCATATAATAATTTTTGGCTCTCCCCAAAGGAAAGTCACCAGCACCAACATTATAAAAAATTAAGAATACAAATTGCAATTTCAATCCTCTCCAAATGGGTTTAATAGTAAACAAGCAGAACATAAACTTAAATACAAAGTCTTTAACTTCCAGCAGTCAACTATATTTTACATTGTTGTTCGTAGTAAAACCCTGGAGAGACCACTTTTCCTTGATCTCGGTTGAAAACGTCAGGGAAAGATTAGGATCAGGATTAGATCCATTTTGTTTGATAACATTTCAAAAGTCTAGAAGAACCGCACGATTGAGCTGTGCAGAAGTAGAGCCGATCATCTGGAGATTTTTAGAGGTGGCAGTTGAGCTTTTTTGGCTTCATGTGTCACTGAGCAGTTTTCATAGGAATCAATGGAGCGTTGCCTCGATCGCTGTATCCTGTTGTTATTATACATCCATGTCTCTGACACATTCTGATGCCTCTCTTCCTCAGTACAATGGAAGAGTAATTGTATATTTATGTGTAAAAATGTAAAATGTCAAGTTAGCAAGGTCAGCACCAGCACTATTTTGGCCGCATCCACTATTGCACAAAATGTCATTTTTGATGCCCCACAAAGGAGATAACGGCACTCACTCTGATGTTACACACCAAAAACTCCTAAAGTTGTCCTAAAGATCCGTTTTCAGTGATCTAAAACACAGGTTGCATGTAAAATACCCATGTACATCTGCACATGTGGCCTTAAACTTGAGTCAGATTTGAAAGTGAATGACTTGTTAATCGACTCGATTTACTTGATTGTGCTGAATGTTGTCATTGAAATATTTAACAATTTGATGTATTACTTGCAACTGAATGTTAAATGTTTCATTTAAAAAACTTAAGTAGGCTATTAGGTGGTTCAAATACAACATAGACTCAGCAGATGGCAGGTGTCTCAAATATGTATGTATTCGAGCCTGGTCTCCTAAAAATTACATTCCCATACAACTAAACTGTATTGTCAATTTAGAGAAATGTTTTTTTTTTCTCCCGGATTACATTTGTTTTTGACGTATTAACCCTCTGAGCTGTAGATGATCTGAGTCTGTAGTGAATCAGATACTGAACTCTCTGCTGGTTGTTTGATGTTGAGGTTGAACCCTCTGGACAGAGCAGGCTTCCTGTCCTTCTGCACCGTGTCCTGGATGACTCCTGTGATGTGGTCCATGTTCAGGAAAAAGCTGGACTTCAGCTCGCTCAGACTCTCTCCTCTGGACGGAGCTGAGGTCAACGGAGGCGGGTGAGGCTACATAAAAAATGATAATTATTATAACAAAAGTTTATTTATACAGCATGTTACAAAGTATTTCCAGAGGCATTTGAAGCAAAAGTGTGTGGTTGTTAATGTGTGTTTCTGTGGGTTAGAGTGCATGCATCGGTCAGTAAGCCACTTTTTCAGAACTCTTCATACAGTCTGCATTACCACCATGCATGTTGATTTTACCTCCAAAACTCACTCAAACCACCGAAACTCTCTCAAAATAAGCTTTTTTCACCAAAACACTTGCAACACGTCTCACTCACAACACTGTCACTCATAACACACTCACCTGAAAAACACTAACAACAGGGAACATTACATAAATTAATATTTATCCTTGAAGTTTGAATGATGTTTCACATAAATCAGTACGCCCTATGTGAAATATAGAATAAGAATAAAACTTTTTTACTTCATTGCCTGTACTAAAGTATTATATGTAACAAGAATGAATCATAATTCTATATCTTCACGTAATTACATGCGAAAAATAACAAGTAGAAAAAATATGTTTTTCTGAAATTCCAGGGCTGCAATAATAATTACAAGAAAAAAACATCTACAAGGTCACGCTAGCATTAGCTGCTAACTTAAGGGAAAGTTTGTCGATTTTCAACCGGCTCTGTGTCACTCATAAGCTCACTGCTCCCCCCCGCTGTTAAAAATGGCTCACAAAAGCCAGTTGAAAATCTACAAACTTTCCCCTTTATTCCATTCCAACTGCAATATCATAGACTATCAGCACTTTTTCATGCAGTTTTGCACACCAGCTTTTATTTATTTGGAGAATTGTTGTTTGTTTTGTTTGGGTTTTAATATGATTTTTATGTCTTCATCTAGTTTGTGTTGTCTGTGAGCCGCAAACCAAAGACAATTTTCTGTCATTATGTGATAGACAATAAAGCTTTTTGAATCTTGAATCTTAGCTGCATCATCCCCCCAGCTCCGACGTCTTGTCCAAATATGGTAATGTCCGGTTTCAAAAGTGCAAGATGGCGACGGCCAAAATGCCAAACTCGAGGCTTCAAAATGGTAGTCCACAAACCAATGGTTTGGTCCACCGTTTCTTTCAGGTTCAGGTTATTTTATTGATACCCGTAGGTAAATTGGGTTTTCAGTCATAACAAATGTCTTCCAAACAACACAGACAAAAGGCAAACATGATAAAAATGACAAACACATTTTCCAAATTGCACAGACAAAAGACAAATATGACAAGAGTGCTCCAGGCTCCAGTAATCAAGGAATTAAAAAGAAATAACGTTAGCATCATATCTGCCCCATATATGCAGGATAACCAGAGGAATCTTGTTCCTCAGAGTGATGGTTGCTTGAAAAAAGCTATTTTTGCACCACTTAGTTCTGCACCTCAGGACCAAAATCCTCCATCCAGAAGGGTGTAAATGTGTGTGCACATGTTTATGTCTGTTTTTCTGTGTGCTATGTGTGTGTTTTTGTGTTTCAATGTGTGAGTTTCTGTGTGTTAATATGTGTGTTTTTGTGTGCATGTGTGTGTGTGTGTGTGTGTGTGTGCAGGCTGCAGAGACTGTGGGAACAGGAAGTGTGTGCGGTCGGTCTAGAGAAAGCATCTGTGATTCGAGTGCTGATTCGTTTCCAGAGAAACAGAATACTTCTGCTCTTTGTCGCCTCCGTCCTCTACATGGTTTCTATGTTTTGCAGTTCAGTGAGTCACAATATTACGTTACATTAAAAAACCTTCAGTTCTATCATATTCAAAAGAAAAACTGTCTGGAAGTAAATGTGAAAACAATGTTCTGTCTCTGTGTCCCATCAGGGAATCCTGGTCCACAAGATCATCGACTACATCTCCAAACCGGAGTTGGCCTCAGCTGGGGTGGGCCTGGGTCTGTGTTTGAGTCTGTTCTTTGTGGACTTGATAAAGATCACCTGTCTTACTGCGATGTGGGCCTACAACATGAGAACAGCAATCAGGCTGAAGACAGCTTTCTGCATGCTGGGCTTCCACAAGATCATCTCTCTGAGGACGCATAGTGGAGTCTCTGTGGGACAGGTCAGGAAGACACATCATGATCTACTCTGTCTCCTCCAAAGTTTACATCTTTCAGATGTTTCAGGTTCATCTCTGTGTGCCCAGCACAAAGAAAAGGCTAGGACAGGTTAGCCTATTAGCACAAAGACTTGAAGCAGGGGGAAACCCATTCGCCTGAAAAAAATGTTGGCATTGTATGTTTCTGCAAACCATCTAAAATGACGTAGTCACATGAGCTGAGGTGGATGGCGTGAAACCGGTGCAAGATGGCTGCCAAGCAGCAGACCACTGTTCGAAACCAACAAAACTGGTTATTTTTAAACAAGAGGTTGGGACATTTCCAGCTGTGGTTGTGGCAACATAACAGGGTATTATTTAACGAGAGGTCAGGACATTTCCAGCTGTGGTTGTGGCAACAAAACCACATATTTGTTAACAAGAGGTTGGGACATTTCCAGCCCTAGTTGTGCTGACGAAACCGGGTATTTTTTAACGAGAAGTCTGGATATTACCAGCTGTGGTTGTGGTGACAAAACCGGGTACTTTTTAATGAAAGGTCAGGACATTTCCAGCCATGTTGTGGCAACAAAACAGCATATTTTTTTAACGAGAGGTTGGGACATTTCCAGCCGTGGTTGTGGTGACAAAAGTGGCTGTTATTTAACGTGAGGTCGGGACATATCCAGCCAAGTGGCAATGAAACCGAGTATTTTAAGCACTTTTTAAAACACCTTTCCTTTTCCTAACACTACTGAAGTGTTTTTTGTTCCTAAACCGAACCACACACTAACCACAGCCTTGCCACAACATAAAATTAAAAATTATTGGGTCTGATTTACATGTTGGGTCAGCATTGTTATAATGTTTTTCACAAATACATATATAATAGATATGGAAAGAACAACTTTAATCCTTCTCCTTTCTCCTTTTCTCTACTTTAATTCAGAAAATATCAGCTTTCACAACATTCTCTCGGAAATATAAAACTTTAATTAGTTTAATTAGTTCAGAAATTTCTATTTTTTTCTTTTTCCTTCTAATATTATGACTTAGCGTAACTATTGACATACTGCACCTTTATTCTCGAAATGTAGTGATTTGTTTTGTAAGATGACAACTTATTGTTGGATGTCAGATGAGTTGATACTGTGTCATTAGCTCCATGTAAATATCAGGCGTGCGCTCACATGACGCACTTTCTTTCTATTAAGGATTTTTCTGAATAGAACATGAAAGTGATAAACAGCTGTCTGTCTGTTCTACATGCCTGTATAATAACTGTCTGTCTGTCTGTCTGTCTGTCTGTCTGTCAGATGGTGAATATTTTGACCAGCGACAGTGATAAACTGTATGAGGCCTTTTACTATGGCGCTTCTATACTGGCCATGCCCGTCCTGTTCATCATGTGCGCCTGCTACTCCTGCTACATCCTCGACTACACTGCGCTCATCGGGTTTGGCATCTTAGTCTTCTTCATTGTCCTCCAGGTGTGTGGACATAGTGCTGACATTTCTACACAGTTTACACACGAAGGGACAGTCTGAGAGAAAGGAAGATGCTGGAGACAGAATGTAGTTAGCTTAGCACAAAGACTCGTAGTCTGGCTTAGTTTATGTTTCTGCTGTAGGGGAGCTGAAGAGAGGCAGTGGACTCTTAACTTTTACTCTCAGCTTGAAAAAGAGGCCGGTAGAAAGCAATGCTGATCAGATAATCAGGACACCGAAGCATCTGGGAAACAGAGCAAGTATTAGACACCATGCATTTTATGTAAGGACAGTTTAAATGCTGCTTAACAAAGACAAACATGAATGCAGAGAAACATGAATCAAAATGAAGCTAGAGG
>JAOVVB010233176.1:0-10222 GCA_028570985.1 Heterobranchus longifilis
ATGACGCATGTGCACATTTTGACACTAGAGGCTGTTTTCACATTCATCTGCTGAAGAAATAAAGTGCATCTGCGCTCATGTTAAATGCGAGTTTAAGACATGTAGGTTAGGGCTGCACAGCATATCTTTTTTTTTTATCGTCATCGCAATATCAACTTTCACAATAAACACATCGTGAAAGACACTCAGGGATTTTTTTGAGTTAGTTGAAAGAGAATATCAGTAGAAAACTGCTCTTTTTTAAATGGTGCCTTTTGTGTTCAATGTTCAATTTGTTCAACAAAATAATGTCAGAAATAACTTCATAACTTCCTTCCTTTCCTTTTTTTTTAATTCAACAAGCAATTTGTTGTATTTTAGCAGTAATCTGAAAGCAGCAGAAAGACAGAACTGATATGACTGTTTAATTATTGCAAGTAATATCGTTATCACAATATTAAACAACATTATCGCATATTGCATATTTTTCTCATATCATGCAGTAGGTTACAAGATGATCACATCTAGTTTGAAAGCCAAACCTGGGGCTTCATTACAGGAACTACTGAAATCCTATCTTATCTCCATTTAGGATGACATTTAGGAATTTAGCTATTACAGAAGTGTCTTAACTTTGGAGTCCTAACTTGGGAAAACCCAAAGTTAGGATGGGATGGACCCTGTCCTGAATTCAAAATAATAATATCCACTGTTGTTTGGTCTGTAATGGCAATAACAATGAGGACGAGGAACAACATGAACACTGACCTGAAAGGCTACTCAAAAAAGTTTAATGATGCATTAAATGTACCGGACCATGTAATGATGGGTATATATCAACTGCCAAGATAATTCATTTTGAATTTGACAAATGAGCAAGCTAGCTAGCCAGTGACGGGTGAGAGGCGTTGATATTATTGCTTTTCCATCTGGAGTAGCGGTTCATTCTAATCAGAGAAACAGGCTTGACCGGCTGATTGAATTTACAGTTATAGTTAGAATTTCAAGGAGGTCTGAGATAGGACACAGCCACGAGTTTAAGAAGGAATATATGATTTTTCCTATCTTTGAAACTTAAGTTAAGATCGGACAAGCAGGTAGGATATTTTCTGCAATGAGGCCCCTGGTCCAGGACAGTATTATGCAAAATATACAAGTGTACTTGAAACCTTCAGTGCACAAACACTGAGAACAGACTTTTCATCAAAGTAGGAGACATCATGTTACACTTTTCAAATAAAAACAATATTGTCATATTAAGATTTTGGATTTTTCAGTAAGGGAAAGTAATCCATGTCACTTCTTTGAATTGTTGACAAGTTAATAGAACTCTTTTGTGGATAAACCATATGGGACACTAATTATTATTCAAAGCTGAGTATTGTTGTATGGCTTAAAACATGTTTGGAGGGAAGCTTTAACTGTTAGGATTAGTTTATCAGTATTTGCATACTAAAGATGGAAACAATATACTGCAGTAGTTTTCCTTTTTGAGTTTTTGAGATAGTTTTTCAATACTCACTGAACCAAAAAAGGTTGCCTCAGAGTGGGTCTGCTGTAAATACAAGAGCATTTAAAAGTGAAAGACGCAGCTATAAGTCCTTATATACAAATTCTAGAGGAGGATTACTTTTTTTTTTTTGTCTACGATAACTGCCATGGTCCATAGACTCTTCATATACAGTTTCATGCTTTATTTATTGACTGTGAAAATACAACCATGCACACTACTGTGACAGGCACAGTTTTTAACTGTAGTAATAAACTCATGGCCCAGTCTTTCATATTGGGGTCATCAGCTCCTGCACTCTATGTTTACATTGAATCCAGCATCGAGCCGGATGCAAAACTCAGTGAGCGTTAAAAAAGACACAAATTCAATTATACAGCTCCGTGAGCACGGGAGTCACTTGAGTCACAACACTGATAGCAAATCCAAGATCATCCAGACCAGTAAGCACTAATGATGGCTTCTGCCCATTACTATTAGCTGGCAGAAGGAGGAATTAATGGAGAGAGGGAGTGTTGGATGCAGGAAGTGTGGGCAGTGTAGGAGGACAGCAAAGTATTGTGGGCAAGCAGGAAGAAGGGAAAGAATTGATGGATGAATAAAGTTGATGGATAATTAGGCAGGGAGTGGATGATAACAGAGGGAAAGGATTGAGGGGATTATAAGCACACATGTTTCTTGTGAAGTGAAGCAGTACTCTCAGTGAGCATGCCACATGGATGTCTTTGTGTGACTGTTGGGTCCAGTGCTCTTATATAACCCAAAGCCCCCCTAGGCAAACAGTGACAACATCGATTCCATCTTCTTCTTTTTTTCTTTTTTTTTTTAACTGAGGGTTCATACAAACATGAAAAGAGGGCAGAGAAATAGGGAGACAGAAAGCTAGAGAAAGGACAAAAAAAGGGAAATAGCTTTAACCCTGATGCCCTCTGTTGAATGGATCGATTTATTTCACTTAAATTCTGCCAACACTGAGCGGTATTGCACTGTTTACTGTCTGTGGTGCAGAATGGGGCTGCTCTGAAAGTGGCTTTTAACTTCACAGCCAGTTAGGGTTCACAAACTATTAACAAGGCCCGTGATTACCAGGGCTGCCTCCTCTTAGTCGATTAGTCGACTAATCGGTCGTTTTGGTCTTAGTCGACTAAGATTTCTTTAGTCGGTTAGTCGTTTTTATGCTTTTTTCATGCTGAATTACTTATTTCCAAGAAACTTCTGAGCACATCTCTGGTAAACACAAGATTTAAAGTGGTGCTTCTGCATGATTCTTTGTGAAGAAACTCAACAAACAAAATAGTATGAGTGTTAGTCGACTAAGATTGTTTTTTAGTCGAGGACAGCCCTACTTGTCAGTGCGTACTGGGTGCATCCCAGTGTTGTCATAGTGCTTTGTATTAAGTTTCACCTCGGTTGAACTGTGCTGTTGTTATTGTGTAGCATGAGACACAGGAAACACGCTGCCCACCTAAACTTATCTGCATGATATGAATTTACTGATAAGAAGGGGAAACTTTCAGTGTTGTGAGTGCAAAGAGACAAAAAACAGGAAGAGAAATGCCTTCAAATAATTTCCAGATATCTTTTTTAAAAGCAGCCCTAAAAGATTTTATGATCCCACAGAAAATAGACTTTGGATTTTCCGCTCCCTTGGACACATCCTGTTACCTTTTTAAAACCTGCCTCGATCACACGTGGCCTATCACCGTCCGCCATACTACCCGCAAGCATGGCAGTTGTCATGGTAACCTCCAAGTGTCACAATCAATTGCTCACTGGGCCTAGGATTCAGTCTGCACAGCATTTTGCCAATCACCTCCTCTGAAGCGTGACTCCTAAGCAGTGGTAGCTCATTGCCTGGCTGGACTCCTCTGTTAAACTCTGAGCCTCAACTGTAGCTGGCAGCCGCTGCTCTGATTCCACTGTTAGGCTTCTTAGCTTTTTTATGTTTTTGTTGATATTACAAAGCTCAGGTGGAGAAAACACATTTGAACTTTTCAGCTCATCTGTAGGTAGGGCTTAAGCAAAAATAATAATCACGCTTATTTTTGCTCAATATTGAGATCACAATTATTTACCACGATTACTCATTGACTTTGGAGACATCGTGCATTTATTGAACTTTTAAAAAACTAAATAACAGTTGATTTTCTTGAACTTTAAATGTAATTCAACTAGAGCTGGGCGATATGGCCTAAAAATAAAATATCTGGGTTTTTTTCACACCACATGCGATTTACGATTTTATTCACTTTTTTCTTCTTCTTTAAAACAAACTACAAATGTCAAAGGAGTTTTGTTTTAGTTTTAACAATAAACATGATTATCAAAAGCAAACAAACAAAGTAGAGGTGTAACCATACATCTATCTGGATTCAAGGATCGACGATCCAATATCATCGATGCAAAGTGAAAATATCGATACATATCATCATCTTTAAGATGCACCTTTACTTTGAAATTCCCACTTTATATTTATTCTTTTTTATTAAAAAGAATAGTTTGTTTTTTGTTTAAACGTCTGGAAGAGCTCAGTAATAAAATGTTCAAATCATATTTTAGTTGCTATTTGTGAATAGATATAAATGTAACTGATTGTGTTAAATGGTAATGACATCATCTCATATCGATCGCAGACCCCTGATTTGAATCGAATCAAAATCGTATCATGGCAGACTTTGTGATTTCAGCAAATATCGCATTGTTTTCCAAAGAATCAATATAATATCGTATTGTGATAAAAGTTGTGATTACACCCCAAAGATGTATTTTCCTATTGGGATTAATAAAGTGCAAGCCACTTCCCTTTGTGTGTCTGTGTCCAAACATCAGCGCACCAACTGTCTGCATGGGTCGCCATGGTAACGGCATTAAGGCTACGCTGGTGACGTGACTTTCCGAAGAAAACGCAGCATTTAGCTGCTAACTAGCCAGCTGCTAAATGATTATCATTTAACAACTTAATGTTTCGTCCACACACTTTTGTCACAGCGTAGGAAAGCACGCTGCTATCACCAGATGAGTGACAACTCATTTTCTGTAATTAGACATATTTACGTCCTGTCATCATCACCTACGTGTGTCTCCTGATAGGCCTACGTATTATTATTGATTGGTTTCTAGACAGGCTTCGTATCTTCTCTTTAGTGTCGGGGTTTTTAGTGAGGTTTTGTTCCAGCTGACTCCTGATCTCCTCATGCAACCGCGGCTCGTTTTGTTTTGTTGCGATGTTGAGAAGAAAGACTTTACTCTGGTCTCGATGAGCTGCAGTGTTTATTCAGAGACAAACTGAAACCTGCACGACAACTTCACTTTACTGCTGATCATTTCTCCGCTCCGATCGCCGACACAGGTGCTCTCTCTCTTCGCTCGACCCCTCACTCACTACGCACACATTATGTGTGTGTGTGTGTGTGTGTGTGTGTGTGTGTGTGTGTGTGTGTGTGTGTGTGTGTGTGTGTGACAGAAGCTTGTAATGCGGTCGGTACCCTTAAAAAGTACAGAATTCGGTACTCAACCCAAAGTAGCTGCTGAGTAATGAAAGAATGAATTATGCACTCGCACCTCTGCGACCTCGTACATTTTTACCCCGCACACTCTACAAAAATGGTCACAGTGTAGAGCCCTGATACTTTTGTATGCTTTCATCTGCTGCCTAGAGTAGAAGGATGTCTGGAGGACAGGTTGGTAATATCCACTGCCTCGATAGCAGGCAAGTCTTTCGGTTCTGTTGAAAAATCACTCTTTAAAGGTAAGGATCACGTCGGACAAATGTCGTGATTTTCTGTCAATATCTTTTGTCTTTAAATATCATCTAAACTAACACAATACAGACTTTCCTCCATCTCGTCCATTCTGATTTTTAACCCCCTGCCTGAATTCCACGCGTCATCCGAATGACGTCACTGCAAACCGCCTATTAATTCATGTTAAATCAATTAGTACCAGCACCATGCAGGGCAAAGTAAGGGTATATTAAACATTACATCAGAGTTTATAATGCAAACTCTCCCTCTGTTTCATGCCCCCTCTATTGCTGTGATGTGGCGTGGAGGAGAATGCAGCTAAAAGCAGAAGTGGATAGAGCTATACAGCGTGAAGTTCATATACACAAACACACACACACACACACACACACACACGCACACACACACACACACTTTATTCAAAGGAAGCTGCTGTCTGTTTCCATGGTGAGACCATGGTGCTGTTTTTCTGTGTTCAAAACATTTCAGCACTGCTGAATCCTACATTTCCCACAATCCAACCAACAGCATCTTTTTGTTAGACCTTCTCACTTAAATGCCCACATCTTTCAAACTCGTTCTTGTTAAAACACAGAAGACCTGATTAAACTGTTTCCACAGGCTGAGTGATCGTCCTTGTTGTAACATGACCTTTACGTAAATTGGTGGACTATACAGACTAACATTAGCCAACAATTTAATTAATGTTTTTTGGATGCTGGTGCAGGTTTGTCTTCATCAGTAATTTTCCTGTAGTGAACAGAGGGTATTCCCATGTAACAAACCATGAAACCTAAACTTTGAGTTGATGAAACTAGACAAGGTTGTGTTTTCCAAAGAGTAAGTTATTCAATCAAATCTAAGCGGGTTCATTGTGATTAAAGCTCAGTCACTGTGAACGTTAAAACCGCTGTCAGTTGAGCCCCCATAAAATGATTTTCCATTTGAAAAAAAGAAAAGCAGAGCTTCCTATTTCACTCCAGTGGAGCAACAAATATGAATGACTGTATTCAGACCACAGAAATACGCACCTTTTGGAATATAGTAGCACAGAGTCAACAGCAGAGAAAGCCAGTTTGTGCGGAAAAGACAATGCTGACTGTGCCAACATCTAGGTGATACAGTGTTTCTCCCATTAATTACCTAGACTGTGGCGGCCCGCCATAGTCTAATTTGGTCCCCCACAGTTTCATAATGAACCGAAAATATTTTTACACTTCACATAATACGAGTGACTATGTTTTCACTACACTTCACATAATAACATAAAAGATGTCTAACGTTGTGTTTTGAGCCGTTGCTTCAGCAAACACTGCATGAAAAACTGGATTTTCAGCCCTGCGATCGCTTGCAAACCTCACTTTCCTGCAATTGATGGCTGGTTGGGAAACCCCACCCACTTCACTCAGCAGCTGAAACACAATACAAAAAACTTCTGTTGCTCTTGAGGAGCTGCAGCATTCATTTCTGCTCATTGCACAAACTGCACAAACTCTACCGCATATTTACTTCTACTTGATAATTCACTGCGAATTCACTGTTCTTTTTGCTCACTCGTTCATCGCACGCACGCACGCACGCACGCACACGCACACACACACACACACACACACACACACACACACACACACAATGCACTGCTATTCTCCAGCTATTCTCCATTAGGTAACATCAACGTCAGCTAACAAAGTTAGCTGTCAGTCTGTGTCAGTCTTCACTGCCGTGTCAGTATTATCAGAGACAGTGGATAAACCCCCCATCTTGGAGTCATTTCCTGTATCTGTGTCACGTGTGTTGAGTTACGGCCCCGCCTCTTTAGGAGACTAGCAGTCAGAATGTATTGTATGTATTGATTATTGATTCCAATGGGAGAAGTGAAGTGAACACAGATTATGATCGATCCTTTCGTCCCATAGTCACCAAAGTAAATATTGGACCCAGTTTTCACAAGAAGCCACATATCTCCTGAACAATCTGACACTAAAATGACATTTTTCAGACGGACAGATCAGGAGAAAATTAACTTTGTTTGAGACCTTTTTCTGTCTCAGCAACGAAATCTGGCAACACAGCTAAGCTAACATCCTAAATATTAAATATAGCTGTTAGCCATGTAGACATCTAATGTTAGCACAATAAAATATAAATAAATTGTGCAAACTTTTCATCCATCCAGATGGGGGCCGCGCCCACTTAGGAGACAGGAAGTGTGTATCATTGGCATCATATTGAATATCTTTGATTATAAAAAGCCCCAAAATACAATCTTTACAAAAAAAATTGGCATTCTAACCTTCAAACATGTTCACACACTGTATGAGTTAAAAGGACACACATCACTCATAAAGCTTTTAGTATTTGCCTTATCCTATGACTGTGATAGTTAATGATTACAATACAAATTCAAAACATCTGATCTGGAAACCTCAATAGCAAAATGTTTCAAGTGATGGATACACGAGTAGGGTCAGGATTATGCGTTCTTTTGTATGCCTGACTCATTGTTTGATAGAAACTGTTGGCTCGGGTTTCAAGTGGCATTTGTGTGTGGCTATGGCAAACCCCAGGACAAGTTGAAAAGCTTAGCTTTTAGGAAATGTCACTCACTCAGACATGAAGTCAGAGTCGAACCAATGAACTCGCAGCAATTCATCATCTGTAGCGTTTCTGTTACACCGCTCGTGTATTTACTTCATGGTCTGCAGCGAAAGAGAATGGACTCTTGTTCTGCACTGCCAAGGTGTGTGTTAGCGAGAGTCCGGCTCAGGTAGGTACCCACAGCTTCTCTGACGGGGGAGCATTTCACAAGGATTAGGGAAATGTCAAACAATGTAAAACTATCCCTATAGACAACCATCAGCGGGAGCGAAAAATGTCATTTTAGATTACAAGATAGATCACATACGCATATTCTATAGTGCTCAATCAGACATGATACTGAGATATATCCTGCGTGTATAAAGAGTAGTCACTCCACTACATTTATTTGATAACTGTAGTTGCTAGTTTCTTTGCTGATTGAAGATTTACATGGTAGGCTTATGGAACCATGAAATGCTTCTTTCGCATTAATGGCTCATTATTGATAACACAATAAAATGATACAGTAGATACATCACTGAAAGGGGTCATTTTCATGCATTATGTTCTTTTACCTTTTGTTGATAATACTTCTGTACTTTAACTTGAGTAACACACCCTCTCTGTGTGTTGTTCTCAGCCTCTTTGTTTACATGACGGGACGGCCGCACGTGCATGTTAGTGCATGTGAATCTCCACGCGTGCATGTTAGTGCATGTGAATCTCCGCCTCCTCCCCTCCCCTCGGAACCGTTGACTCGACTTCAACTGAGCTGAGCCGAGGAGTGGCTGCTGAGCCACTTTGTTTTGGTTTACATGCAGTGCACAACTGCAACATATAGCAGTGAAATGAGTTCGCATATTGCTCCTTTAAGAATCTGAATGCTTGATGAAGGCAAAATATTGTCCCACATTCACTTCAGTTTTCTACATGGCTAGAAAATCTGTCTGAAATAACTGGTGGAGGGGACTGCCCATTTTTTCCGACGGCCCATTATTCCCAAAACCTCAATAGTCCGAAAAATGTCCCATTGGACCAAAAGCCCATTTGTCCGACAGCCCTTCATCCTGAAAACAAATGCCCATTGCTCCGAAGGCCTAGCCGGGGAAAAAAAGGGTCAAAGGTCAAGTTTGAGCTGAAGATTTTTTGTAGATAAATGACTTAAAAAACACAAAGAATTGCCACATTTCCAATGTTATGCCTACACCAAAACAACTTTAAAGTCATTTTTCTCAGTTGCACACTTTGCTGAGTTAAGGTCTTTTGCCTTTGTCGGGCAGTGTACATGCCATTACTGGAGTCTAATAGAAATTATAGTTCTAATCTGTACATAATCAGTTGTTAATTTTACTTACATTGAAACAGGTGTCAAAATATTGCTTATGTCTTATCTTCTGCAGTGCTAAATAAATAAATTCTAGACTAGACCTGCTTGGCAAAAACCTTCAAGTGTGAACTTTTACACTGACAAAGCTGTTTACATGCTGGCAGTTAAAATATTAAAAGCCATTACATATTTCAGGGTTTATATACACTACTGTATCTCTGATTTATTTATTTTACATATATATAATTATAGTTAACTTTTTCTTCCGCCATATTTTGCTTTGACATGCATATAAGGCTTTGGCTGATTTCTGTCTTTTCCCATGACAGCATAATGTGTACACATTTATTTTAAGTATGAGAACGCCGCGCTTCCATGATTCGCGGGGAAGTCCCTATTTTGCTATATTGGGGTGTGTGCTTACAGACACACCAAATCATTGGCGCATTTAATCCTGTCTACCCGTTCATATAAGTGTTGTTGCATGCCAAAGCACTCTTACACAAGTCAGTTTTAATGGCTTCAGTGGAATGTACCCAGCGCTGATCTTAGGCTATCTGTTACTGAGTGAGCTTCTGTTCATCGATGCTCGAAGGGACACCAACTTATTACACGCAAACATAAACATTCCCACACAAGAAACATACGTGCACCTTGACAAACTGGTGTTGTGATGCCCTACGGCCTCACAACTAGAACAGAAATTGGCAGAGGTGAATGTATCATATTAATAAAAATAATGATGATTAATTACTTTTTGTTCTGAAACCTACAAGAGAGTAGCGAACAGAATTGTATGCTTTTTTTGCCTTCGGGTCTCTTCTACCAGGGTGGCTTTGACAGTCTCAGACCGGCACTCCCATTAAATGTCAAAATCAAACTGAAATCTCTGCCTCATCTCAAAGAGACTCATCCGCTGTGTGATGTAGAGATTTTAATTTACAGCATGAAACGAATCCAACAGGATCTCCCTCTGGCTTTATTGTAATATATATTAGCAGTTACCTTAAAGGTACAGTGTGTAGTTTTTAGCGGCATCTAGTGGTGATGTTCTAGATTGAAACCGATTGAAACACTATCCCG
>JAOVVB010233177.1:0-10222 GCA_028570985.1 Heterobranchus longifilis
GGAGGGGGGGGGGAAGCAGGTGACTACAGGGGGGCTATTGCTTTCACAGCTCTGGGGAATAAGCTGTCCCTGAGTCTCTTTGTGCTTGTTTTGATACATGCACAATACCAACTTTTTAGTTACACCAACTAGGGCAGCATAATGTTAGCATTGGGTCTGGCGATCAGATGCCTTTCAAGTCCCTGTTTCATGAGGTCTTTAACATTAAATACCTTCTAAGGCCTTACAGTAATTTAATTTTAATCTCTTTTAGTACCCACAGAACTGATTTGTGGTATGGGACGGGGACGGACACACACACACAGACACACACACACACACAAACAACAAACCTCGACGGCTTCCTTCTGGATTTAGATTTGGATGCTGATCGTCGAGGTGAAGAAGTTGAGCGTGAAAGCTTCCTGCGATCCGCAGGTGAGCGTGACTTGGACAGCTGCTTCTTCTGCACCTCCGGAGATGCTGAACCTGAGGAACTTCTCTGGCGCTTAGATGCCGTTTTAACTGGAGAGGAAGAAACTTCTTCTTCGCCTGAGCCTTCTGAACAATCTGACCCATCTGGGCCAGTGGCGGGATCTTTGGAACCAGACCGGGACCTGGAAACATCTCGTTCATTGGATGAGCTGACATGCTCCCTCTGTTCCTTGGTGTGGTTGGGAGAAATCGCTCCTCCAACATATTTGAGCAGCTGATCCAACACATTTGAGGAGCTCCCAGCTTGGGGGCTCGAGGCTGAGGGCATGGGTTTCCAGACACCTGCATGGTACATGTTAAGACATGTTAGGCCATTTCAAGGCAACAGTAACACAAATTACCGAGGATTTGAGTTCCTACTTTTTGGAGTCTATCGATACACTGTATGCACAAGTTTTCAATGATAAATATTCACTTTTTGTTAAAAAGAGCAAACAAGGAGCAATATGATATTTAGCAATTCTGATTGTCTTGGAGGCCTGAGGGGTGGAGGGTAACTTGACAGTTATTTGAATTTGATGACGAGTATGGGCAATATACGAGTTGTAATATTGCACTTGTGTCTATATTACACATCAAATTGATTTACAAATAACATTTGCCAGTTTATGGAGAATAGAAAGTTGAGTTTCACTTTTGTTTTTGTAATAGAAGGAGAGCAGATCCAGCAATTTTAGGAACAAAATCAATTAAGGTTTTTGTGGTTTGCTTAAAACATAGCAATGAAAAAAGTCTGACCTGCTGTAGCTGTAGCTGTCGCTGTTGCTGTAGCTGTAGCTGTCGCTGTTGCTGTCGTTGTTGCTGTCGCTGTTGCTGTCTGCACTGCCTCGGGAGATGAAGGCTTCATCTCTTTAACAGGAGAGGGAGATGTGGATCTTGCTGGGGAGGAGCTATCAGACCGCCCATTACTTGACTCAGACCTGGACCTGGACTTAGATCTGTTCAAGCCCGCCGAGACGGATTTAGACTTTGACCTTCGTCCACTCTTCCTAGGAGATTTGGACCTCCTCTTGACAGGTAGTGGCGAGTGTGATTTTGACCGATGCCTACGAGACAACGAGCGAGATTTGGACCGTTTGCCAGACCTCGGTGGAGTACGATTTCTCCTAGCAGGGGAACGGGAGCGCCTTCTGACTGGCGACCGGGATTTGGTCCGTTTGCGGAGACTCCTGGATCGGGAGCGCCGGCTGCGCTTATGGACTACAATGGAACGCGATCGAGTCCGCCTGCTCCTGCGGATCGACCGGGAGCGCGAGCGCCGGGATCTGGGGGGTGGCGACCTCCTACGTCGAGACAAGGATCGACTCCTGGAGCGTCTGCCTCCTGCACGTCTGGCCAGTGACCGTGACCTGGAGCGACGGACAGGACGTCTTGATCTAGAGGTGGAGCGACGGTTTCTGGTGATGGAACGTGACCTTGAACGCCTGCCAACTGCACCCCCTCGTCTAGGTGAGTGGGCCCTGGAGTGCCTCGTGCCTCCACGGGGACGTGACTCTGACCTTCGACTTCTCCTTGGAGACCGAGATAGAGAGGGGGACCGACGCCCGCCGCGTTTAGGGGATCGTGACACCTTTCTTTTAGGAGAGTGGGAACTTTTGCGTCGCTTTGGAGAAACAGACAATGAACTCCTCCGACGTTTAGGAGACTTGGACTTCCTTGGAGACTTCGACACCTTCTTCTTGGGGGTGAGGGAGCGAGAGGTGGACCGAGACTGACGGATAGCTCTTTTGGGAGACTTCGGGGATGGGGAGAGTGACTTCTTCCTAAATTTAGGGGACTGGGAGCGGGACTGAGAGCGGGACAGCTGACGACTCTTTAGAGGAGTTGTAGACCGCTTTTCCTTTGAGGTTGACCTGGAATGGGTTCTTGACCGCTCTTTCATTTCTGCTGCTGTTTGACCATCAGACGGTTCCCTACTAGGACTAGGTGTTGGTGAACGACTATGACTTGACCCAGACCTCTTAATGTCTAGAGGTCTGGGAGGGGAAGGAGACCTGGACCTGGATGAATCGCGCTCCCTGACCTTTGCCCTCTGAACTGAATTAGCCTGATCTTTCAGGCCTGTGTCATCTCTTGGGGTAGCACCTTCCTGTTTAGGGATGATGTCAGGGAGTTCCTGGGCATGGCTGAATGTACCATCAGTATGACTACCCTCTGTCTTAACTGTTGCCGTCTGTGTTATCTCATCCTGGCCTGCAGAGGGCAACCTCATATCTTTTTCTGATCGATTGGTGTTACTGCCCTTCCCTTCAGACTGGGACACATCCATATCCAATATCTCCTCTTTCTTCGCTCCAAGCAATTCAGGTTTCTCCCCTCGTTTGTTTTTTGAAACCAGTTTGGACACTGGTTCTTGCAGGTCAGATGCTGCAGCTGGAGAGTATTTGCCATCACCAGCCCCTTTCCCTCCTTCACCTTCAGACTCAGAGCCTGAAGCTGAGCTGCTTTCAGATGGAGAGCGAGATGGGGATTTCTTTTCCTGCTTTTCGTCTTTCTTTCTCTTCTTTTTCTTCTTCTTGGCAGCGTGCCTTTTATGTTTTTTTGATTTTGCTTCTCCCTCTGTGTCTGCACGATCTGAGAGCAGAAGTGCAGTTTTTTTTTAAATAACAGGAATTAGCAATAATCCAATATTTCAAAGAAAATGTGTATTATGTTTTGTGTGAGGGTCTCTTACCTGTGATTACGTCCTTTTTGGCGTCCTCCTTCAGCCCACCTTGGTCTCCAGTTCCTGCAGCTGCTGCCAGTCTGGCACTACAAACACAAGGCAAATTAAAAATTGTGTTTTTTTTCCTTGTTAATGCATAAAATTTAAAATACTGATACCAACAAAATGCATGCATGTAGTTTGGGTCAGGTACAAAATCTTGTTTAGGCATGAATTTATTTTTTCTTCAGCGGGATGTTTGGATTTCAAGCCATATTCTAAACAAGTCTTTTCCAAATTTAGGGTCGGGACCCAAAGTGGGTCACAGACTAGTTTTTATTGGGTCGTCAATCATCAGCATAAAATGCATAACAATGCTATGTTATGTGAATTCATTTTCCTAATTAAAATAGAAGAAAGGTGTTCTGTGCAGCTTAGATGCTGTGTGCGGGACTGTTTCCATCGTGCGTGTGTGTGTGTGTGTGTGAATAATGTGGTGGTGACAAGCTTTTAATGATAATATCCTCTTTGCTGCACTGCACACTCCAGCTGACATAGTGAGTGTATTGCCTTAGTGCTTCTATGTCCTCATTTTTCAGTGCTAGTTCATAGTGCAAGTTCGTTAAGACGTGGTGAGAAACTTAACATTACACTCGGCATTTTTAATTATTGCTGTGTTGTACTATTATAATGAAATAAATACATTTCATATACATTTAAACTCATGGTTTGTAATGTTCTTTATCAACAGTTTATAAGTGTAGATGTCATGGCAATTCATCATGTATTTTTGTAAGTTTGGGTCCCGGGGAACCCCTGATCTAGAGGACTACATCTGTGTCAAAATGTGGCTTGGTGTCTAGCGCCTTACACATCATATTACACACCACATTACGAAAATGTGTGAACCCTAACCCCCTAACCCTATGTTTTTCAATTGTATAGCCTATAGTGACCCATTGCATTTTGGGAAATTAATGAAACCTAAATTAAACAAATATAAATAGTTTACCAAAGGTGCTTGTGGGCAAAATGCTACCTAAGTCCCCAGCAAAATAATTTTGTCTGTCTTTGACACTTGCACAACTGCCTGTTCAAAAGAAATGAAAAGAAACGTATCCATGTGCATAACCGTGACTCCTAAACAGAGGTATGAACGGAACATGACTTGTGTGTATCCTTACACCCCAAATGAGGTTGATAGAATACATCTACCACATCTCAGATGATGGTTCACTTAATTTACACAATATGATTTAATTAAAAATGTTCTTCTGACCTGGCTCTGGTGGTCCTGACAGGCCTCGGCGGTGGAGTTGGCTCTACATCCGATTCAGCACCAGATTCTGAACTGCTCTCCTTTTCCCCCTTTCTCTTCCTCTTCTTCTTCTTGCTCTTGTGTTTTCTGTGCTTCTTGTTTTTCTTTTGGGGTGGCTCATTCCCCTCCTTGGCATTCATGTCATCTTTCTCAGGTGCCTCATCTTCACCTGTACAGAGCAGCCAGTATTTCAAGATTACACAAGTATTTGTCAAATCCATAACATGTACAAGGTATTGAGCAAGTAATTTTAGTAGTGCAGCACTTAAAATGAGTACATTTCATTTTGCTTGATCTGAAGGCTTGTGTTGATTATCTTATTGATTTCACTGTGTAAAACATTCAATGTATACAAAGAGTAAAGTGATGTATGGCTAAGAGACATTTGGCAGACATTGGTTAGCCTTTCAACTTAATGCAGCATTTGATATAATGCTGTTTGTTCCATACAGATATCCATAACAAGCCCTGGCATGGGAAACCGCACAACATATTTGTTACTTTTTTCTTTATAATGATGAACATGGCCAATGTAGTTTATTCCTCCCAGCAATGTAAACATGTAACCGCATTTGTGAGAGCAAGAGCATGTGCAGTGACGTCTGTGCGACATGGAGCTTCAAAAATACAGATGGAGAATTATTTGGAGAAAATAAATTTAAAAAAAAATGATATGTATATATCTGGCCATGTCTCCAAAATACAGTTTTCATGTGGACTTTTATTATAAACTAACATTTCAAACCTGAAATCTGGGAAGAAACAGCAGTAAAGGAACAAAATCAAAATAGGTAAAAATTGAAATTACAAATGTATTTGTGTCTTATCCATTACTCACCTGAGGGGATGTCCACTGCACATTCCATTGTGATGGTGCCCCTGATTGTAGGCCTTTTAATGTCACTGGCGTGCTGCTGCCTCACTCAACACTGGTGAGAGAAACAAAGACATTGGAACTTAAGCAGCAAAGAATGCAGCACCAACACAAGAGGACATATAGATTGGATAGCCTTGCTACAGCAAAATATAAGTAACACCATCTTGATGACATCAACTACTTATATGGTTTTTCCATGGGCCTGGGTCGGTCTGCTTTAGCCATGCTGTGCCATGTCTAGCCAAAAGCTGAACATTATAACCAGGGTTTTTCCTGCATAGAGAATTATGAGAATTATTATTACTCTGATGGGTGTCTTCATGGAAAATACTATTTACTAACAAGCACTGCACTTGGGGGATTTCTGTCATTTGTAATTGCAATTGTGGCATTACGCCTTTGGTGGCAGCTGCGCTGTATTGTAATCAGTACAGTGCACTGGGAAAGTGCAGTCAAAACTGCCAACCAAGGCTATTAAATGAAGGCTGGGGCACGCTGTCCATCTATGGGGTATGACACATGCACAATATAACTGGAGCTGCGATGTTGGAAGGTTACAGCAGACGGCGCTAGAAATAAAGAGATGGTATCCACTTAGGTTCTCTTTTGGTGCACTTTTTGGGTACATGATCGTGTTCATGTGTCATCTATTGAGCCTTTTGGCAAGTGCAGACCAGATTTGACTGTGCATGTTGTACCCCAGTGATATGACGCACTGATGATACGCAACATCTCCTCTTTTTACCCTCGTAAACATTTTGTTAACATTTATAGTTAACATTTGTATGGACAAAGGGCCTCACAATGGTGTGATTTGTGTTGAGATGCGCACTCATCCAGAGTCGCAAACAGCGCCTGTCAATGGTCTGAATGGGTTACTACCATATCAGCAGAGCAGTAATGTAATGCACAGCAGACTATAGGACATGTGGATTTTTTTCTTGAAATATTGTGACTTTATTATCATTACATGATGACTTTATTCTAATAATATTATGACTTTTTTTATCTCAAAATATTACCACTATTGTCAAAATCTCAGAGAACACAGTTCTCGCACAGTAAACTGCAGAAAGTTTTGAACATGAGCAGAAATCTTGCTGAAACATAGGTAAACTATTTAAGTCCAGGGGTTTATAAATTAATTAAAATTAATTAATTTATCATTGACATGAGTAAGTGCTACATGCACATTTAAAGGGGTTACTTCCCAATACAAAAGACACAAGAGGAGGAAAGAGTAAATCATGCCTACATGTGTGTTGCCTCAGCAGAGATTACATTAAATGAGAAAAGTTGATCTACAGGAGAATAAATATTTGAGAGCAACACAGAATATATTTGAGCCTTACTGCATTATATTACATTTGGTAGGCTACATTTTTATATTTTGAATTGTCACCTGAATTTTGTGTTTTCCTTTACATAAATACATTTCCACCATAAATAGGTGCAGAAAAAGCAGAAATTTGTGCATAAAGTGTTTGTTTGACACTAAAAAATTTCTGAGGACCCCACACTGGATGGTACTACCCCTGCCTCATTTTGAGCCAGGAAAAAAACTTCATGAAAGTAGAATCGCATGTCTGTTTTATTCGACTGCTGTTGTATAAGATCCCTCTGAGAACACCAAAAAGCTGACAAGATTACAGAGAGGATAACAGAGTAGCTGACTCTGCTTTGCTTTAGATTTTACAGTTTGTAAACACACTTTCAGTTACTTTCCAATTTTCCATTATACAATCTTTAAAGATTCAAATAAGTAAAACACGATGAGTGGAAGTGAACAATGTCATGTGTCTGCTAACAGATCAGCTATCTTTAGAGAATCAACAGACTGAGATGGCAGAGGCAAAATGCCTGCCTTAACATCACTGACCGAGATGTGGCCAGAGGTATAACATGCACAAACATGGTCTAACAGCACTCAAGTATAGAAGCATATGGCATAATCAGATGATCTAGGACAAAACAACCAGACCCCCTCCTAAACCCAACAAATGTAGAATCCCCTGCTGCGTCTCTGAATACAGTGAGGCTGGATTGCTAACGCAAACAAATTTCGTAAATAAGTGTTGAGAGGTTAATCAATATTTTCTTACTCCTACTATATCAACTATGACTATTCTTTTTATCAAGATGCAATGAAAACTTTGACCAAATTCTGCGCTTGAATGGAGAAAGTAGATGTCCTATAATCGTAAAGCTTGTAACATTAGCCCGACTACCATACAAACTTAACATGTGAGAGGCACTGCTAACATTACTCACAAACATTGAAATGAACAATAAACCCACAATCTCACGGTTTACCAAAATCACGTAAAATATGTATTGGTGGAAACGATTAACTTACACTGACTAATAGTTACTTATCCGAAAACGAAACTACAATTGGAAGACACCAACATTTTGAGGTTATGTAGCCAAAACATCTATGCTAGCTATGAACGTTACCGCTTCAGTAAATGCTAGCTAAAGCTAACGTTAGCCATCATTGGTACGGTTGCCGACATGTTATTTTAGATTTCAAGTTACGTTAGCTAACATTAAGTTAACCCATCTGTTCCCGATACATTCCATCGCAGTGTTGAGTTACACAAAAAACAATTAATACGTATTGTTGGGTCAAAGCTGCCTGGATAATAGAAGAAAAAAAAGTTTCAAGCAACAGCCATGTTTGATAACGCTGATCGCAGCGTTAACATTCATTCACAGATCACTGCAGCTAGCTAGCTAACGATAGATTGAGTTAATATAACAATGGCTGTGATTTTTATTTTAATATAAAAATGTTATTCACCGAATCGTGAATTACGCTTACCAGCGTATACGCTGAGCCAAACATGCCGCCTGCTTGCACGCCGCGGCCTAAGCGGCGATCCACTGCCAACTCGTTCACCACCATTACCGCTAGCTACGTTAGCATGCTCGTAGCAACTAGCTAGTTTGCTAGGACATTTGGGTAGCTGCTACTTGTTTCAACAAAGCAACTTCGTTCGCTCATTACAGCTGTCGATTCTGTAGCATATATTTACCCAGTTTATGTTAGGTGGATGCAGTCCCCGTGTAGAAAATACCAAATAGCTGCAGTCCCTCAATGTGCGAAACCAAACAATCGTTGAATATGCTAACCGTTGTCGTTAGCCAACTACCTGATCCGCCATGATGGGGAAAGGTATCCCAAAATGCCATGCTGCGCGGGTTGAATGGCGGCGTCACTATCTCCTAGGCAACAAATAAACGCAGCAAATGGACCACAATCTCTATTTCATGTTTTTTTTCTTGATGTGCATTATCATATATATTATTTAATGTAGTGTACGCTGTCTAAAAGGGACCTCTTGTATACGGGCGTATATCAGGTTTTTGATGCAGTCATATAACGTTACTTTTGATGTATTTTGTAAATATACATAATCTGTATGCTGTTGTCTGAGACTTTCTCATTGAAGCGATTGTAGGCTGAATTTCAGGATATGTTTTTTCCTTACACGGCTGCAGATTAAATAGCAACATGAGAATGAATTAAATCATCAGAGGTATATATAGCCTAATTTAATTTGTGTCGAATGTAAGTTTTCTGGTCAATTATTTGTGGATACGGTGCTTTTATTCTGAAGGAATCGGGGCGGAAGTCTTAATGTTGTTGTAGCTTTCGTAGCTCTGTCATGGGCAAAGAAGTGTCATTAGTCAGTGGCATGTTTACTTAAAAAGTCTTCATCAGCTAAAAGACATGAAGAAGAGGTTTAATATCAACCTGGATGACTCTGCTTTCACCAAAGAAAGAACACCGGTCGGTATTTTTGCTAACTTTTTATGGCGGCTAGGAATTAGCCAGCTAGCTTTCCAGCTGGCAGCTAGCTAACGTTAACTATTTCCAAATTCAAAAATTTAAGTTGCTTACCAACTAGCAACAATGAACACAAGGTTTTGGTCAGGATAGCTTGCTAAAAACGTGAGTGATTGTTTTACATGATTCATTTCATAATTCTCGACTCTGACTGGATTTTCATGTGATTATATTCCAGCCAAAGCCGCAGTTTCAACCTTCCTCCAAAGAAGGACAAAACACCTCAGCCTCAACTTCATCTTCAGCAAAGCCTGCTTCTGAGCCCGTGGACCAGCCATTTACCTATGCAGAATATATCGTCCAGAGTAAAAGCAATGTGGCCGCTCCTACTCAGAGAGAGGGTCCCTCCAAACTGCTCCGGAATGAAGGTGTTGGAGTTACCAGTCTGAAGCGAAGTGGGTCAGATTCAGTGTCTGCCCCAGGCAGATGTGAAACAGTTCAGGACTGTGCTAAAGAGACTGAAGGTGGATCTGTAGGGGTTAAGAAGAGTGAGGAGACACATGTGGCTGGCACAGACCAAAAAGAGGGGAACTGTCAAAGGTCAGATCCAAGCCTCAGCCTGGGTCCAAAACCAGTGGGGTCTGGGAACAGCATCATTGTCAGTCCTCGACAGGTATGCATCAACATGTACCTCTTGACTGGGGCAACAGAAGGTATAGGTCTGTGCAGAAAATCACCAACTCCATACACCCATCCTCTACACATCCTTATTCCCATTCAGAGTCACTGGGTTTACTAGGTAAATTAGTTTGTTGATACTACTGCTCGTGTTTCTTTATTACCTTGGGATAGTTTGACTGTTTTCAGGCTTGATAGTTGGCTTGCTCAATAGTAGATATCACATGTTTGTTTTTACTACCTCAGAGGGGAAATCCCATCCTGAAGTTTGTGAGGAGTGTCCCTTGGGAGTTTGGAGATGTTGTACCAGACTATGTCTTGGGCCAGACGACTTGTGCTCTCTTCCTCAGGTGGGTTTTTGTGCCATTGTGTGTGTGTGTGTGTGTGTGTGTGTGTGTGTGTGTGTGTGTGTGTGTGTGTGTGTGTGTGTGTGTGTGT
>JAOVVB010233179.1:0-23935 GCA_028570985.1 Heterobranchus longifilis
ATAATCAGACTCTATCTGCACAGAATTGTACTTTGAGAACAGCAGAAAGAAGCCAAATTATTAAAGATGTCAAATATGTAAATGATAAAGGAGTGCGACAGACGAAGAAATAGAACATGTTAAGCGGGTGAAGTCACACACTCGTTTGGCTCTGATGCATAATTTCTCTTCATGGCGTTCTTCATCACATAGCCTGGACAGTCTTGTCAGACTCTTGGTTTTATTCTCATAAATAATGCAATTAAGATGACAGAATTTGACACTTCACCTCTTTTTTTTTTTTGTGCAATCCAGCACCTCACCAGAACTGGTTCACTGCCATCATGTGGTTTGTAAAATCATCTGCGCTCGGAGGTCACGTATATGTACGCCCCCATTCTGCTGGTCCCTGCCCCACATTGTTTATCTGTGATGTTCAGTCCCCTCCCTCTCTGACTGTCAGCAGCCTCAGAAATAACCAGGGTGGGATGTCTCTAATTAAACACTGGTAATGATGAGAGTGTGTAAGAAGAGGAGGAGGAGGAGGAGGGGGGGCACTCATTACACTGAGAACAGATGCTCTTACCAACCCCTGCCAGCCTGCCTTGGTGCCCACAGTATGAATACATACATATAGATCTCTCTGTCTCTCTTAGTGCTCAATGCCAAGGCAGCCCACACTTGGCTGCCACATGTTAATTTTTCCTCTCGCATTCTTATTGAGATCACAGTTTCTAGGTTTTGTATCAAAAAAATGATTAGAAGCCTATATTTTCTCTCACGCTGTTGTCTCTCACACATTGTTATTCCACACGCTGTTCGATGCCAGCCCACACTTGACCAGGGCACCCTTTGCTTTTTTTTTTTCCCTGTCACACCCACATTGTGTTCTGCTTTCAAGTTGGTGAGGTTGTGAAGTGGAACACGCCATCAGCAGTCAATGTAACAAAATAAGGTCAGGTTGAATATGAAAATTAATTGAACCCTCAGAAGAAGTGTACCAGAGGCTACAGCATAGCAGAGCGACTGAGTCAGGCTCTGGAACGAAAATATCTTTAAAGAGGACATATTGTGCACATTTTCAGGTTCATACTTGTATTTTGGGCTTCTGCTAGAACATGTTTACACGCTTTAATGTTCAAAAAACTTTTTTTTCTCATACTGTCTGTCTGAATATACCTGTATTCACCTTTTGAAACACTCAATTTTAGCACCTGTCTCTTTAAGCCCCCCTCCTGAAAAAGCCCAGTGTGCTCTGTGTCTTCTGCAGCTGGGGACTGACTGTAACTGCACTGTAGCAGATGTACACCACTTCTAAGTGGCATCTACTGTTGACCTGCCATCTCCCCCTAAAGATCCCCCGTCCCCCACTCCCCTTAAAAAAGAGGCTAGACCTCAGAGGGTTAAGTCCCCCCTGCTGAAAAAACCCAGTCTGCTTTGATTGGTCAGTGTTTTTGGATCTTAGCATCTGTACCATCATTGCAGCCGAGGACTGACTGTAACTGCAGCGGCACTTCCTACCGATACATAGTATAGTTGTGACATCACAACCTTACGGAAGTCCTGATGGCTTGTTTAAAGGCACAGTCTCTGAATATGGGGTGTGTGCATTTCTCCATGGATAGAGTGTGATACGTTATATAGCACCTAGACCTGCTGTATAATCAAAAAAGACATGGAAATCTCACTTTTTACAGTATGGGGCCTTTAAAACGTCGATTATGATATAGTATGTAGTCTATGGAAAGTATGATAGGTCAAAGTTGTGATGGATATTTACAGTGGACATCATTTCACTTTTCCCTTTGTTTTCTCTTCCAAATAAGTTTGGCCAAAAACATGTGTGACGGATTGAATCGTAGCCAGTTGGTCAGTCTAAAATGTTTCTGTTTGGTACAGTACAGTTTAGGTAGGATTTAGGAATGCCACTTCTGGGACTGATGGTTGTTCAAGCCCAATGAAATGTAACGAAGAGAGGGCCAATGTTTGGCTTCAATGTAACATTTGGCCATTGTTTAGCCATATTATTTGTGAAAACTGCTGTTTTATGTTCAAATATTCTCACCTAGAGATATATTTTAAATCAAAAGACATGGGATGAGAGGAGCCTTGCCATAAGCAGCATGCTAATCAGATTTGTGGAATTATTTTGATAATCTGTGAAAATACATGTTTTTCCTGGGGGAAATGGTAACACTGTGCCCATTGGTGGCACTGAGAATTGCTTTTGAGTGATGTCTGACAAACTCTACTGTATTTCCCATTAATTATTTTAAATATGAAAATATTGACTGAATTGTATAAAGTCAGAAGTGAAATGACGCCAAAACTGGGGGTAAATTGAGGGAGATGTACAGTAAGTCCAGCTGCCACATTAGCACCAGCGTTAGGCGCTGCACATGGTGCTCTTATTGTCCCCGTGTTGCTTGCATTATAAATTCTCGCAGTTAGCATCTGAGCTTTAATTTATAGCTTAATGTTGTCATCAAGGGGCCAAGGTCTGTGCTGGCCTCTGCCATCAATCTGATAGCCTGCAGGTAATGGCCAAGTTGCATATTGTCACAATTCCAATACATTATTTACTATGAGACATTAAAAAGTAATGCGTATTAATAAACAGGCCCAAGGCCAGAGGGCACAACCACATTGAATCCAGTCGTATTTCTCCGTGCTTTCATCAAGGAGACACTTCATAATAAATGTATGGCCAAACCAACACTCAAGAGCCTTTTCTCTTGCCAATGCTGCTTTTGTGAATAGTGGCCACTGTAAATATATTCCATACTGACTAATTATTTAAATATTCCTTTTACTCATCCTGTTGTTTTACAGTTACGCCATTGCCAAATTCTCTCCCTGATAACTCCCAGTGTCCAACCACAATCTTCACGAGTTAATTGACATCAGTCTGATTGCTGTTATCATCATCATCTTCAGACTCCTCAATCACATTTCCCACTGGATGCATAAGGTGACCAGATATATCTATGTGCTTATGTATCTGTCCCTATGTGCTTGTGAACTTTGTATGTGCATATAATGTGCTGTACCTATGTGCTTTTATTGTGCACTTTTGCCTGTGCTTATGTGTTTATGTGCTCTTGCATGTTTTATTTTAATGCCATCAACCTGCCAGGGACTGCAGATGAAAATGAACTTGCATGGCTAAATCTGGCACATTTACACATGCTCATGTTAATTAATGTGCATTGTCCCTTCTTAAAAAAAAAATAAAACATAAACATTTCTTAAATGAAAACTGGGGACATTTCCAGTTCGTATATATGAATATATGAAAATATCCAATGCTATTATCTATGAAGCAAAAAGGGGGGCAATTCTGTTTTCATGTATTCTGATGTATTTTAAGTTTTGTACTGTAATAAAATATGGTGTAGGCTGACTGATAAAATAGCAGGGTATTAACTACGTAACTTTAGTTACTGTAAATGTCAGAAAATCTATGGAACACACAATAAAGAAAAATACAATAGTTCAATACAGTGTATTTAATTATCTATAAGACAGAGAAGACAGACAAGCAACAGTATGAGACGTTTGTGTTGATGTTGCTAGTTTCTGGTTGACTTTTCCACAGCAGTTTTCTCTAAACTAACGCGATACGTAGTTAGTAGAAGAAGAGTGATGTGCAGCTGCTATAGAAAGCAGCCCCCTCTTGGCCAAAAAAAAGCACAGCGCGGTTTTTGTCACATAAAATATTATTTAACTTTGCTGCCTGTTAAAAACAGGGATGTTTCCACAGCTCCAGCCAGGGAAAGGCCACAAAAAATCAGGGACTATCCACACAAAATGGTCTGGTCACCCTAGGGTATAACCCCTTAAACTGGTCAAAATGTAGCAACATCAAAGAAAACTGCATGTAATCCAGACCCAACACAAAAAGCCAAAATGTAAGGAAAGCACCATCAAAAAAATCTAAAAGAAAAACAACAAAACAATAAGACTATAAATACTCATAACTCTGATAATTCAGTTTGCAGTGTCACAGCTGTGGATGTCCACAGGCCACTCTTGACATTACCATAGCAGCATAACATTATGTCACAGAAAGTTAATTTTTAGTAACAGCTAAACATTTGCGTTTCAATAGAGATAAATAGTTCTTGAATCAGCACCTTATTATGCTTCAGAGCAAATCTGAAAATGTGGGTTATTTGCTTTTTTCATTGGTAATTCTGCATAAACATAATTCTCTACTTTGGATTCTTAATATGGAGACTTAAGTGAGAAGCAAGCGATTGCCTTTTATGTACATTTCACACCGATCTTAACGTGTGTGATAACGTGGAAACATTCATCATTAAAACTAGATGGTGGAGTAAGTGAAGCAAACAGATAAACAGATGTGTTCTTCCTTCAAAGAAGGAAACATCTGTGCCCTTGCTTTATGTCATTTTTATGACGGGCAAGTGCGTTAAGTGCTCCCACATCTGCCACAGTTTATATAAGATGCAGATGCATCATCTGCTGAGGGAGAGACCCCCTGAGGCAGACTTAAGTCTTCTCATCATTGATTCATGCTCCTGGGGAACACTGACAAATTGGAACCCTTGCCTCTGCAAAAGGACCTTATGGATCTGTCTAGCTGGGGGTCAAAGTCTGAGCTCACAGTCAAGTCTGTGGAGGATCAAGTCTGCTCACAAACAGGACTCTGTCCTGCAACATTATTGTGTCTGTGTGAAGAAACATGACCACACGCATGTTAGCGCTGAGTGTATACAGTATTTTCTTTAAAAGATATCTTATGACTTAGTCTTTTTTTTAATCAAACAACAAAACAGATTGCCACAAAAAAACACAAAAATAAACAGACACACACATGTCCCACAAAACTGACACACCAAGCCAGGTCTTTACACTGGCTTCCTGTCTCTCAAGGAATTTATTTCAAAATACTACTGTTTACTTTGTAAAGCACTGAATGGTTTAGGGCCAAACTACAATTCTGATCTTTTGCTTTTTTGCATTATAATGGCTGCTGCCTCTACTTCCATCGTATCTGAGACACATTTTCTCCAAATTTGGAGCCTACAAGCTGTATTTCTTTTACAATATTATTTTCTCTTGCATTACTTTTGATATACTTCACCAATCAAAACAAATGGCACCCTTGCAACCCATGCAAAGCATATGAGAGCAGTGTATGACTTGTAAATGTAGCCACAATTTGCAAATAACAATAATTTGTGAAACGTCATGTAACGCTGCCACCTTTGGCAATCACCATGTAAGCAGCACTCATAAAACACTGTGAAAAAGCTACATTTCTCTCCTGCTCAGTACGTGACACGGGGTATTTCCGTAGGGGTGTCCCCGACTAATAATTTAGATAGTTGAATCAAGTCTTATCTTAGCCTATTGTCGACCAATAGTTGAATCAAGTTTGTTTGTTTTTTTGCTCATTGATCCCCCTCTGCTTAAGCTTTATGTATCTATAGAAGAATAGCAAAAACGACACAATTATTTGCAGAGATACATCTGACTATAACGGTTGTTTCAGAACAACGGACAGCGCTGTTTGATTGTGTGTAGGGTGTGTGTGTGTGTGTGTGTGTGTGTGTGTGTGGGTGAGGCGCAGTTCTGAAATGGAGCCTGAGGAGATCAATAGACAGACAGAACACATCACTTTGTTAGCTGCTTGCTTTTCGTTGTCGTAAATAGAACTTCCGGCCCTAATTTCATTACCCCAATTCACAGACAGAAGGGAAACAAACACAAGTGAAGACAGGGACAGTCAACGAGAGAGAGCCGCCGTTTGCGGCCATCAGCTGTTTCCTCACGTTGTTTCTTTGCACCTCCTGCCTCGTTTATGAATTCAGGAAGCATTTACTGTTCTGATAGTGCTACGTTCTTATGCAAGAGATTTGGATACTGCAACTTAGTCTACCATTGTGATTTATTCACAAGGTTCTTTTTTAATTATTATTATTAATAGGCTGATATTTATACCCAAAAAGCAATTATATATAAAATCAGACATCCAGCACCCCCAGTTAGCCTGAATGGGATGATCCTTTGTTTCATAATCACATTTTCCCAACACTGTGACGATTCCACTGTGAGATTGGCAGTCAAATCAGGCTCCCGACTCCTCGACTATTTGGGGTCACCCCAAAATTTCAAGTGCTGCATCAAATCTGAATCATAACTACCATTTACCACCTCATGTCATTAAGCATTGGAATATGTATCTTGGACCTCCAAGCCCTGAGAAGCAGAGGGAGCTAAAATTGGCAGTAAGAAATGAGAAGGTGTACCCGAGGATATAGCAGCATGGCCAATTGGGAATACACCACACAGCAAAACAGGGAAAGCAAAAAAAAAAAAAGATGATAAAAACGATTATACAGCAACCAAATGACATGTGCAAAACAAGAAAATAGTTCAAGCCACTGGATGGTTTTGAAAAAAGGTCATAGAAAGTGCAGAAGTTGATCAGAA
Source organism: Heterobranchus longifilis (assembly GCA_028570985.1). NCBI lineage: Eukaryota > Metazoa > Chordata > Actinopteri > Siluriformes > Clariidae > Heterobranchus > Heterobranchus longifilis. The sequence continues at coordinate 6,442 of JAOVVB010233179.1, forward strand.
GTTGTTAAATTCCAGCAATAGAAAACAGGCATACTTGAGTTGCTGTTCTCTCCAGCTCACTGTGCTGATGCATTAAATATGCAATAAAAACATTTGTTCAAAAACCCTGCAAGGACATTGCCAAAATGTATTTATCAATCTGCCCTTAAATAATTTCTCTTCTCTGTCTGTACCCTCCATTTCAAGCTATTTCCTGAGGTCTCCCAAGTACAAAATCTTGAGCTGTATACCAAGGCCTTATGAAGAACCCAAAGTGAAACATGTCAGAAACTGGCTTTCAGTTGGAGTTGAATTTGGACTGACAGTGAAGAAAGCGACAGCTGAGGATGCAGAGGTTATCCAGAGGGTTGAGTTCTTGCAGAGATGCTAGCTGGTGATGCGTAGCTGCAGTGGCAGTGCAGGTGAGTGTGTCTGGGTGCTCTGTGAAGTGTAACACACCTTGCCTCTGGGGCGATGCAGGGGAAATAGGAGAGGGGGGTGGAGGTGGGGGCGGTGAGGATGGAGTAGCTTCGCCTTCTGGCCTTTCACACACTGCTGCACTGCTGCGCACAGTCAGCATGAGGGTTTCTTCATGTATGGACCATTTATGGAGTCAAAGTGTTTCCACTGCATGAATTATTCATTATTTAGCCTTGTCAGAAAATGGGTGCAAACAAACAGTACTCCAAACATAGAAATATGTCCAAGACAAAGAACCTTAATCATAGAGGAGGAATTGTATCTTCTGCATTCATCTGTGTTGAACTGCATTGCATCATTTTGCGCAATGTCCCTCTTGTGGTTACCGGGTAGCGAAAAAGCATCTCTTCCTACCGCACAGTCGTCTGAATGAGACTTTCTTGTGACAGTGAGTGGAGGTCCCCAGTGACTTCCTGTCCACTGATGTGTTTGCTGCGAGTATCATGAGTAACGGTGCTCAATTTCCATGTTTTGACATAAGAGGGGACATTTGATAAATAGTTGGAGGACCTGCGCACATAAATGAGGCATAAATAATGCATAAATTAAGTGCCATTTTATGGAGAGATGTCAGTGCGTTTCTCCAATAACGGGAAGATTAATGACCTGACTGTGGAGGGGGGAAATACTGCATAGGAGAGCGGCGGAAAGATCAAGGGATGAGTCCTCACTCTGACTGTTTTCAATCAATATACCCGTGTATTTACAGAGAACGGATGGATGATGCAAGCAAAGCAAACCTCAGCTGAAGTTTCTGGGAGGAAGAAAAGGTAGGTATTTAGTATGACAACTTACGGTACTCAGGAGAAAGAACCCTCTTCCTCTCCAGTGGCACTAGATATTTTTGAGGGTGTTGGGGGCCTGACAAAACAAGGCCACTTTATAGACCTGAGGAAATAACTAGTGAGTAGCCCGTACTCCAGAGGCCAAGATGCTGAGATGAACAAAACAGACTTGGCAAGCATTGTCACTGAAACTCATTTTACAATCTCCCCATCATGCTTGGAATACAAATTGAGAACAATTGTAACTGGCACTGCAGAGTTATGGTTTGCTTTGCTTTCAAGAAGAAAACAGAGGTCAAAGACAAAAAAATAGAAGGAGAAACTGCACTAGATGGCTAAAGTCATTGATTCCAGAGGATGAACAGTAAGTCAGAGAACTCTAGCTCACCAACTGCCTCTGCCACAGATTCAACTTGGTCCATTTGGCCAACAGGCCAACTGATAAGAGCCGACTGTGTAGGCATGCACTAAATTTGACTGGCAACCACAAATGGCTGAACAGACACAGACACAGTCCTGCAGCCAGTTTGCACCAGTGGCCAACTGTGCTACTGCAACAAAAAATATCATGGGGGGCTGGAAAGCATTTCCCCAAAGATAGCTGTTGTAAACTGTTGACAGGATATATTGAATGGCAGAGAAGACCAACTGTTAATCTTTCTATTGACATTTTTTAGCCATGCTTCCAGGGTGGCTCCAGGGATGATGGCATTGATCGGTCCACCTTTGGTCCAGACTGACAAATCTCAACAACTATTGCATGGATTGCAAGGAAATATTGTACAGATATTCATCGGGGTGACCCCAAATAGTTGTCTAGTTGACTAATCGATCATTTTGGTCTTAGTCCATAAGATCTCTTTAGTCCATTAGTCTTTTTTTATGATTTTTTCATACTGAATGACTTATCCCCAAGAAATGTATGAGCACATCTCTTGTAAACAAGATTTAAAGTGGTGCTTTTGCATTATTCTTTGTGGAGAAACTCAGTTTTACAGATCTGTCGATTAAATAAACTAATCGATAATTGGTTGACAAAATCGTATGAGCGTTAGTCGAGTAAACAGTACTAAACAGTAAACCTACTTAGCATCAGCACGTTAGCATCACCGTCAAGCCACTCAGGAAGAGAGTGTTGTGTGACAGGCATATCTGATTGTGGCTGCACTGACAATCAGTGCACAGCCCAGCGCTGGTCCTGTGGGCTTGGCTCTCATAATAGCATAATTTGTCCATGGTCAGTGATTCCCATCTACGTGTGTAGACACATCACCTTCCTGAAGCCACGGTGGCCTCACGTGTCTGTATCACCTACCTGTAGTTCGGTATCATTTCCTCTCTGACATGGAGATGCATGTCCATGCAACTCTGAAGGTGGTAAGAGTGTCACTCATACTAATGCCAGTAGACAGCTATGTGTGTGTCTCTTAGCCATTTCCTGTGTGCTGGGGCATTCAAACATCGGCAGCTGTCCGCTTTGGTTTCTGTCCCTAGAGCTCGGAGAGGACCTGACATTGTGCCTCCCTGACACAGAAACCTCCTGCACCCCTGGACCGCTCTCTGGCCCAAGAAACAAAAAAAAATAAAGATATATCACCAGTGGAAGGTCATGAAGAATACCCCCACCATCACTCAGCGCTGATCTAATGTTCACTGTGGCATAACTGATGACTGATGTAATTGACATTGCATAACTAATCTTACATATCCCACAGAGGCTGATGATAGTCCCCCAGCAGATGAGCTAAAGACTTTAGAAAGTCTGAACAGTGGAAAAGGTGACCTGCAGCTCATCTAATCTAAAGAGGGGGAATGACACTTAAAATTCATGGGGACAATCTCTCCAGTCTTGTTCATTTGGAGTTCTCTCTAATTCGCCAAGGAGAAAGGGGATGATGGCAAATTGAAAATAATTGCGGTGATTATGGCAACATCTGTAATGTTCAATGAATGTAGGTCAAGGGCAAATATCATCATCATTGGAGGAAAACTATCTTTGGCGCCACCATCTTTCCCCATTAACCTAAAGTTTTTAGTCGTCGGGGTGTCTGAGACCTTTCAAACTGACTTAATAGTGTAATCCATACCCAGTTTCATCATTTGAGGAAATAAAAATACTATGACAATTCCTCAGATTTAAATCTTTGCACATTTTTGTGGGGCATTCTCATGTGGGAAGATTTTTTTATGGATTACCACAAAACATGAGTATTTCAGAATCTTCAGTTGTTGTTTTTGTTATTGATTTTTTTTTTTTTCCCAGTTGTAAATGCTACATTTTCTGCTCTTTATAATGATCAATATTCAGCTTACTAGGTGACTTGCCAAGTGTCTGGGTGACACCTTGCATGTTTTTCAGCAATAACTGTTGTTCTTCCTGCCTAACAGCAGAAAACTAAAGGAGGAAAAACAGTCCAAGCAGGAGTCACACATTGTAATTTGAAGTGCATTTGCGTGGGCTTCTGATTAGCACATGCATATGTGCAAAAACACTCATCAATTGGAGCATATTCTCAATTCATATTTAATATTATCTTTGTACTGTATAGTTTGACTGAAAAGAAAAAGAGTAGGCAGAGTAGTATATTGTTTCAAAATACTAACTGATTGCATGTCTTTAATGAACAGTATTCAAGTCGGGGTGTATAGACGGGTCAAACAAACAGCATTTTAACCCAGGAGGCCGAGGTTTGTGTCCTATATCAAACCAAAAGTCATTGACTTATTTCAAGTTGTAAAAAAATACAAACAAGCAAAAGCATTTTTCCCTCCTATCCAAGAATGAAAACCATAGCCAGACCTATCCACAATGCGGTGGGGATAGGTCTGGTAATGGGAGAGTAGAAATGTAGAAATTACATAACACACATACTTATTTTAACCCAAATCACAATCTTTTCCAAAACCTAACCAAGTAGTTTTGTTGCCTAAACCTAACCAAACTGCAACTGTTTCACAATGTTAACCATGTGATTAAAACTGTGACCATAATGTTGATCCAACAAGTCCTCCAAACTACACGAAGATACTATAATATGACCCATATGAGCTAAAATAGCACCCCTAGTGGTCAAATACCTAAACGTTACATTTGCAGTTTTAAACATGCGATTACCATTGTTAAAATGGACGTTGGTGCGGTAGGTTTAGGCAGCAAAATGGTTGTGGTTTGAGTTAAAATCACTATATTTGATTACAATCACTTCCGTACATTCACGTCACACGTGGCACATACCATGATACGGAAATTGTACTTTGCTGTTTAATTTTATTTTCAACTGGGGCATGAACACCTGTCTCCTGGATGAAAGTCCTGTGTTTGTTTGAACCATCCACCACCCACCCTACATGTGTTTCTCGCTCTAAATACATTACTCCCTGCTTTCAGCCGCGATACTATCTATGAACATTAGAGGGCGCCACCTAACAAAACATCAATATGAGTCGTAATTACTGCTTGAACAAACGTCAACATGTCACCGGTAGTTACACTAATAGGACAAATGTACGTGTCCGTCTTTGCCACCAAGAACCACCATTTGTGACTCGTCTCTTACCAACAATCACCACTGATTGGAAATCACTGGGATAAATATGATTAACCTTGTGGTGTTTGCTATCGGTATTGTCCTTGTATCAATTGTGCTACCTCTAACTCTTACAGAACAGACCTCAGTTTATCCATCCATCCATACAGAACAGACCTCAGTCCATCCATCCATCCATCCACTGGCAAATTGTGTATTACTTATGAAAACTTCATGGAAAGAACGGGCTATTTCCTCCACATAGATGTTCCAACTTTCAACTGCTCACTCTTTGAAAAAAACATTTAAACATTGAAAAAGTTGTTGAAGACAACTCACAGCCCTCTGGTACAAGTGGTGAGGCCGACAGCAGAGAGAGAATGGTCACTTAAAAGCCTGACACTGAAGCAAAGGCCATTCCGTTCCATTAGGCAGAAAGACAGCTGCCTTTTTACTCAGGGATGACAGTGTCAGATTTTTGACTGAAAAATATGGCACATCTGGGATCTGGGATGCCGTTCCGTGGCATAAAAACCTTCAACATCTTTAACGAGGAGTGCCACTCACAGCTTTTAAACATTGCATTTTGGGATATGTCCGCTGTTTCCTGCTTCTGAACAGAAACAGCTGACAGCTCGAGGTTTGATGTGTGGTTCTTTTTGCTCCTGGCGAGATTCTAGCAGTGTAGACCAAATGTAGAAAGGCAAACTGTAAAGATGCACAGCCGTCTTTTTTAATGAAAGCTACTCTAATGAGCTACCGTTCGAGGACTTCTTTGATGACTTAAAATCTTTGATACAGCATCATAATAGCTCAGAGGTTCTTTCAGGATCTTTTTTCTAAGACCTCGCACTGAATATGAGATTTTATCACCAATGCTGAGACCCGCTGAAACCCTCTGAGACTGTTGTGCCTTTTGCAGCATTTACAACAGATCCGTCCTCATTTAAAGCTAAAATGTAAGTAACATCCTGATACTGCTCTGCCCTAATCTCTCTCCTCTAAAGTTGAGGCTTTTACAGATCATTTGCGAACTTGATGTTTACAGCGTTTTACGCTATTTAAAGTGTAAATTGGAGCAGCTGTTTGAATACCCAGAGCGATGAAGAGCTCATTTTCACTGCTGCGAGTGTCATCACACTATTGAGAGTGGCGCTTGGAAAGAATTGCAGCTTCTACAGCAAGTGGCGGAATGACAATGCATTGTTTTGAACACCTCATTTATGGAGCGTACAATGGTCAGATCCAGTTTCTATTCATCTGGGTTCACTGGAATAGTGATTGAGAGAATATTGTTGAGAGATAACCTCAGGTTTATGATAATATGACAACAAATAATCTTTTTTAGCATGCAGTTTGTAGTACAATATCATTAAAAATGGGGATGAGGGGAGTAACAATAAAATTAACCCAGGGAAAAAGAGTGAAGGTAAACAGAAGTCTATGCACAAAATTGAACTTGTTTAACAATGTAAAATAAAAATGTTTACAAAACATCTCAAAACTACCTTCTAAAGGAAAAAATCAGACTATAGTCTGTAACCCACAACGTAACTGTTAAGGGAGTCAAAATTGCAGACCCCGGCACACAACATGTATTATATTACATTAAATATTTTACTTATTTTATTGTTTTGTGATTATAAAATTATTGTATGATATGTACAGCCCAGTCGCCAGAATAAAATGTTAGCATGGTACATTTCTGTTACATTTGTACATTTCATAGTGCATCATATCAACATTTCCAAAGTGACGTAGTTCAGATCACATGTATATGAGCTGAGTTTCTCATCAAGAGTTTTTAGTTTAGTTTAGTTTATTAGGGATCCCCATTAGCTGCTACAATGGTAGCAGGAGGAGGAGCAACAAGTCCGCCAAATCATACGACCATATGTGTCGTTTGTTCCTACTCTCTAATATAGCCCATACGAGCGTTTTACTAAAATAGTGCCCCTAGTGGTCAGAGTAAATATGACCCATATGACTATTTTTCACCCTCATACCTAAATGTTACGTTTGTGGTTTTAAACATGCCGCTAACGTTGTTAAAACAGACATTGTTGCAGTAGGTTTAGGCAACAAAACTACTTGGTAGGGTTAGAAAAAAAGGTTGTGGTTTGGGTTAAAATCAGTATATTTGAGACATTAAATCACTTCCATCACATACATCACATACTTCCGGTTGTTACGTTCACTTAACTTGCTGTTTAGTTTTATTTTCGACTGGGACATGAACTCCGCTCTCCTGGGTGACAGTCCTGTGTTTCTTTGGCCCACCTGCCCTGAGTGTGTTTCTCGCTCTGAATACTTCGTCACCTTACGTGAAGCACAAAGTTTGGTGTGGTAGTAAAAGTGATATCAAGGGGTCCTGAAAGTGTAGCGGCATGCTATTTATAAGCTTTCCCATGATATGCACTACATATGAAACAATCAGATGTAACATGATGAAGATATGTCAAAATGTATTCTGGTGATTGGGCTGGATATGTAACCATTGGAAATGATACCTTGTCTCAGTGGGTGTTCTGTGGCTAAATAAATGGAAGACTGCAAATTACAAGATATGGAAGAAACCTGGCAGGAGTCTGGCTTCATGTACAGTATATAATTACAAACCCACAAGTCTACTTGTTAATTTGTATCTGGATTAATAGAAAATGTGTTTCTCCTCCTTCCAATTATTGTGAAAGCACGGTTGCACCAACAAACAGTGTTTACAGGAAGGTGCCTGTCTGGCAGCAGAAACAAACGGAATACCTGGAGATAAACTGGGGTGGTATTTTTGGGTAGTTTGCTGGGAAATTATGAGATATTTTAAAGGTGCGCAGGGCTGCTGGGAACATAATAATATCCCACACCTTCCTTAAACAATACTGTAGCTACAATCCCTGTCTGTAGGGATTGATGCCACTACGATCCACATACAAAGCCCGACATGGTTAGATAAAGTCTGCCTCCAAGACATCCCCAATAATAGTTTTTTCCCCTGTATGAAATTAATTCATAATGTCAGATGGGGGATTATATTTTCAGGTGCTTTATCACGTCCAGCTCCTGTTATGCATTGTCAGAGTGAAATCAGGTTTATAGGTGCAGATTTGATCAGGGATCCCGGATTCTCCTGGTTTTAATGAAGATTTCCCTGCCTCTTTAAATCCTTCTTCCCGGACTTCACTCTCCCCCCTGTCTCATAATTAAGTCAGTATATGAGCCGTAAACGCTGAAATCTCCGGAAATAAACCCGGAGAATTCTTCACCATCTGCTCCTCTCCTCTCCTCTCTCCACTGCTGCCTCCAACATCGCAGCCATCATCTGGAATATCTGTTACCGCAGGCATGATCAATGTACCAACATGTGTTGAAAAAGGCATTCGAGTCAGACAAAATGATCCGCCAAGAAGCTACAATTAATAGATTTTAATGAATTGTTTACTTTTTTTTTTTATTGAAATGAAGCAGCTAAGCCGAACTTGGTTTATTTGTCTGTATAACCATAATCCAACACTCCATGTGATAAAAGGAAAATGCAGAAGCCTCTCAATCAATATTAAAGGACCACATTGCAAAAAGTGATATTTCAATGTATTTTATTATTATAAAGCAGGTCATGGTGTTATATAAATAGCGTGAAAGTATCAACACACGCAGTTCCAATGCACACAGCCCATTTTTCGTAATGGTGCCTTTAAACAAGCTGCAAGGACTTTCCTGAACTTGTGATGTCACAACTATACTATATATACTGTAGGTAGAAAGTGCCGCTACAGTGCCGTTACAGTCATTCCCCAGCAGCAATGACGGTGCAGAGACGCTGAAAGTACAGATGTGGAAGACTTGGAAACACTGACCAATCAGAGCAGACCAGGCTTTTTCAGGATGGGGGGTTAAAGAGACAGGCACAAATAATTAACTGTTTAAAATGTTGTTTTTTTTAATGAAGCAGATCAGTCGAAGTTTTTGTGTTTTCTGCTGCAAGTAGACATTGAAGACATACTTTGTATATTAGAACCATAAATCATCACTTCATGTTATAAAAAAGAAAATGCAGAAAAAACAAGTATCTCAATCAGTATTAAGTGATTCAGATTTCTACTCACATTTTAGAGAGATTTTCATGCTTGTTTTTATTTTTAATTTTTGTAATTTAGACAGAGATGCACATTTTAAAACCACACTCAGGTTAGTTCTCCTAACATAGTGTGTTAAAACAGAACAAAAATACATATTTGTTTTCTTTCCTTATTACCCCTCCTCTTTCACCCTCTCCACAGTCTCTCTTTCTTTTTCCCATTTTGTCTCTGCTGTTGAAACGGGCCAGAAACTGAAAGCAAGGTATGAATGAATGGGCTGTCTTCTGCATAATTGGAAGCATTCATTGATTAATGATTTTGTGCATGCGGGTGTCAGAATTAGCAGCTCCTGCTGAGAGGGAGGATTCTGTATAATCAGCCGATTTGCTCTCATTCTCATCCTTTATGAGTGCCGTACTTGTCAGGTTGCTTCAAACTCGCATTGTTTAATGTGAGGCAATCATTCCAGCCGTGGTCTGCTCGTCAGAAATAAAATGCCCCCACATGTTACATAAAACTGAGTCCTTCCCAGTGCAAGATGGATGTGAAGCTTTTCTGTGTTGCAGCAAAACTCATTTAGATCTCCCCGAGGCATCATAGTAGCATACTACTGTCAGTTTTATATCAGGGGAAATTAGTGTGTTGGGGTAGGGGGCACACTACTTCCTACCCCCTACTTCCAGCGCCCTTGCTCAGAACACACCCATCGTTTTTACTTTCAACTACACACCTATGAAGTTTCGTGACTGTATCTTGCACATTTATCAGGCCAGGGGCGTAACGTGGGGATGCCTATGGCCCTATCCCTACTTCCTACCCCCCTCTGGCGCCCTTGCTCAGACCACAGCCATTTTCAAACTCAACCTTCATTTTGATCTCAACTACACACCTGTAAAGTTTTGTGATTGTATCCTGCGTGGTTGTGATGCTATTGCAGTCACAAAATATGGCTGCAGGCAGAAATATAAACTTCCTAGAAAAGTACTCAACACCACATCTGTGGTAAATCCTGCTACAGGAGGTCCCTCCAGGACGAGATGATGATGTAAACCAGTGGTTCCCAAATCTTTTACACTGCCTACCACCTCCAAGTACCACCACTTTGACCAGTGTTAAAATACATATGATGAGCATATGTAGTTGAGTATTTCATGAGTGAATTGATTGTTATAGTTCCTATGAATTTGTTTTGTACATTAGCATTTTCTAACATATTTCTGTCATATTTTTCTTCTAGATTTTCCCTCTGCTCACAGATAATTAAACCTGATTAATATGGTACTTGTCATTTTAAGGATTATTGGATTGTACATGAATGTAGTGTGACATATGCAGACATGACCATATATGGATATGACTCAGCAGGCTACCCACCCTGCTGCTGATTGGACAAATTGTAGCTACAGCCTATTTAAAAACACCCGTGTAGTGCTTTGTACAGCGAATCTGATGAAGCCATGGGTGAAATGCATTGTTCGCAATGTCTTGCTTGTACTTTTTTTTAAATAAAGTCTAATTAAAAGAAAAAGCAATTTCAGCCTTCTTTCAGTGTGCGGTGAATCCACTTATTGAACCACTCATCTGATGTCTCCTGCCATCACCTGCACCAAGTAATAAGGACTGACAGTGCTGTTCACGGGGCATCTACCTTTTTTAAATAATTTATTTAATTAAAAATCCCTTCATATACCACTGGAGAGATCTCAAGTACCACCAGTAGTACTCGTACCACAGTCTGTGAAACACTTCTGTAAACCATTCTCATCTGGCCGCTCTCCCTCTGCTCCTCCCTGTCCTGCATCATTTACTGTCCTGCAGCCAGATCTTTACAACAGCAACACTCCTCCCTCACAACACAGCAAGACACTGGACCTCAAGCTTTAAATTCAGGCTAATCACTTTATTTGTTTATTGTGTAGAACGGAACACAGACGCCTTGGAATATCGTCTACTTTATCCAAGGTCCCCTCAGCAATTTTCAACATAAGGACACTAATGCAACAAGATGAAGTTGCAAAGCAATCCAGAAAGCCTTCTTCTCCCTGCTTCGGTCCAATGAGAATCTGCTGGCAGGTATTCTGTATCACATTGCTAAAAATGCTGTTGTGGGAAAATCTGCAGAATACCATCTGCCAAATGCAACAGTGACTTGTACGGGCGAGTACTGAGATTTTGTCTCGTTATGAATCTAATTAGAGTCAGAGTATTAACAGAGCAGGCCTGTGTGTGTGTGTGTGTGTGTGTATAGTTGTGTGTGTGTGTGTGCGTGTGTATAGTATTGTGTGTGTGTGTGCGTGTGTATAGTATTGTGTGTGTGTGTGTGTGTGCAGTATTGTGTGTGTGTGTGTACGTGTGTATAGTATTGTGTGTGTGTGTGCGTGTGTATAGTATTGTGCGTGTGTGTGTGCATGTGGGTGTGTGTATGCATGTGTGTGTGTAGTATTTTGTGTATAGTAGTGTGTTTGTGTGTGTGTATAGTAGTGTGTGTGCAATAATAGTGTGTCTATATCAATATGTGTGCGCGTAGTATTGTGTGTGCTTGCGTAGTATTGTTCATGTGCGCGTGTAGCATTGTGTGCGTGCGTGTGCGAGACTTTTAAATAATCTCTGTCTGCTTCAGTAGGTTACACAATCATGGAAGACTGCTGATTTGACAGTTGTCCAGAAGACAATCATTGACAATCATGGATAATCGCAGCCTTGAGAGGATAATAAAACAAAGCCCATTTAAGAATTTTGGGGAGATTCACAAGGAGTGGACTGTGGCTAGATTCAGTGTTTCAAGAGCCACCATGCACAGACGTATCCAGGACATGTCCTACAACTGTTGCAGTTCTCCTGTCAAGATCAGACAACTTCAAAGGGGTCAAAAAGGTCTGGACTGTTGCTCAGTGGGCCAAAGTCTTCTTTACAGATGAAAGTAAATTTTGCAGTCTATTTGGAAATCAAGGTCTTATGCCCCTTATGCAAAGAAAATATATTTCTCTATATATGTCAATATATTAAATGATTTAGTGTTCTGATTTACTGGTAAATCAAAATTGGTATCAATAATCAATTTACTGGTATCAATCAAAACAATCTTGCTTTTAAACATCCAAATTTGTGTTTTACATTTGTGTGTGTCAAACTTATTACTTGATATACATCAGCAAGAATTGTAACAATATTTACGATACATTATTGTACATTTTTGCCTATGGGTGGCACTACTAGAGCTCATGACTGGAGGTTGTGAAGCCACAAATTCTTTGGAGAGCATGAATATGCTAATTGAATGTCATAGCAATTCACCCAAGAGACTGTAAGATATCAAATTAGACAGTTTGGCCTATGAGTGCTGCCACACCACTTTTTTTTAACAATATGCTTATATTCATTATGCATTAATCAGGGCACACTGACAAAGTAAATGTGTGTGAAAAATCCATAAATGTGTATGAAGTTTGAAATTTAGCATCCATTTGATTTAAGGTAATGTAATACAGTAATGTCTCCTCCTCCTACCACATTGCTAAAATTAATAAACAATCCAATTGTTCTACTTTTTATACTTATTAGCACATATTTCCATATATGAACTGTGTAACTATGCAACTATGCATAGTTGACCAATAAATTAAGACCAATAAATCAAATGACTATGATATATATATTTTTTTTTCGTAATTGGCAGAGTCTGGACAAAAAGAGAGGAGGCACAGAATCCAAGTTGCTTCAGGTCCAGTGTAAAGTTTGTACAGTCAGCGGTTTGGGAAGCTATGTTATCTGCTGGGGTTTTGTCCACAGTGTTGTTTTTTTTTTTAATCAATTCAAAGGTCAGCGCAGCCGTCTACCAGGAAGTTTTAGCACTTCATAAAAATGTCCTGGTCATCAGAGGGAAGCATGGAGATATACCAAATAATACCTGGTTTGAGGACCTGTGCTTGATTGGCCAGCGAGTGCCACAGTCTGATCACCTCCATGCCATATGCCGCACTGCTGCAGTAATTCATGCAAAGGTAGCCTCGACCAAGTACTGAGTGCTGTACATGTTCATACTGTTCAGTAGTCCAACATTTTCTGTGTTACATTTTTTTATTTATTTAATTGGTCTAAGTCATATTCAAATGTTCTAAAATACAGAATTTCGTTAGCGGTAAGTCAAAATCAAATTTAAAAGAAATTAACACTTGAGCAGTATGTGTAATGAATTTATATGGATGCCTTTTTGAATTGGATTACTGACATAAATCAACTTTTCTAATATTGTAAAATTTAAGATATATAAATATTGTATATATGATTTGTATCCTAATTTTTACCAATCTTTCAAGATCTTTGATAGAATATGAAACTATGTAGTTTTAACCCATTATTAATCATATTAACATCTTTAATTTTTATCATAATAGATAATGGATACTCTATTTTTTTTCTTTTGTCATTACAAAACTAATCTCGTTTTCTTTAACCAGAGGTCTGATGTGGAGGATTGGATCAGAGTGATGATAAATGGCATTTTGGTACTACTGAAGGAGCATGAACTGAAGAAACTGTGTAGTTGTGTTGGAGGGGCCTGTATGTCTTGAGGTTTGGGGGCCTGGACGATTTGGAGTTTTGGAATGATGTTTGGTCAGAAAAATGTTCTGAACATTGCATTCCAGAAGGGCAAACAATTTTTATTGGATTTGGAGAGACATGCTCTCCTCAGTTTCACTTGTTAAGAGATACTCATGCTGTCATAATAAAGATAATATGGTGCCCGAGACTTTTGCAGAGTACTGTACTTGTGAGAGTGCATGTGTGTGTAGTGAGTGAGTGATGAATGCGGTAATGGCTGAGGGGTGTTTTTTCTTTTTCTTTTAATCAAATAATACATTGGACAGTAGTAGAATCAGAAAGAAAGAAAGAAAGGAGAGTGAGTTTGTAAACTAGCAGAGATCGGATTGCAGTGATGACAAGTAAGACTAGTGATTTTTTTGTTTAGTCCCTAAAGTTTTGTTTTCTCTGTTCTGTATCGTTAGTTTATATATGTAGATGGTATGGATACAGCAATACATGGTGTATAATTTTTTTTGTAAATTTGGATCCTAGGCAGAGACCAGATTTCTCATTTGGTTCACAAGCTAAAGTTTGGGAACAGAGCAGAAAGTGGAAGATATTGAGAGTGGGGATGAAGTTTTTGTCCTAAGAATGTTCGGAAGCTCCATTTCTTAGTTAAACATATCTTAAAATATAGTAAAGAAGTAAGTGTTTTGGGAATATTGACCGATGGCCTGTATAGGTCCAGAATGATATTCTTACATTATTTCTTGCAAACTCAGAAAGGATGATGATTTGTAAGAATGCTAGGGAAGCAAATATAAATATGGAATATAGAGAGGAGGAAAAAGGTAGGAAAAGTGAGTGTGAAAAGGTGGTTAAAAAAAACAGAAATCATCCAACAGGTTGCAAAAGGAAGAAATATAAGGAATCAAGCACAGAAGAATTGAAAAGTGACGATACAAGAGGCAATGGGAAAGAGCCGGGATAAGGTCTACAAGTAGTTGAAAGATTTAAAGGAGAGGGGGGATTTAAAAAAAACTGACAAATTAGTTGTTGTGCAAACAAGTATTAGAAGATGATAATCTATTAATAGGATATATACTGTACTGTATATACTGTAATACTGAAGCACAGGTAGAGAAGGCAAGGAAAATGACTAGTGTAGGGAAAATCATTGGACTTAGACTAACATGGAGGAGTTGATTTATCTTGAAAGACATTCCTTAACTGACCGGTACATTTTAAAATGCAATCGAACACTCATAAGCATGTTTTAAGAATTGTATAGTGTTACGGATGTGGAAAGACACACTTGCACATGGGGTTTCTTTAACTTTTTTTTATCCACAGCAGAAACTCAAATCTTTTTAACAGAGAAAGAGACACAAAACAGGTTGGCTGAAGACAATAGACTACAGATATACATATGACTAGAAAAACAGAAATTGCACTTTCACTCAACTCATATTACCATTAATTGTCTGAGATTTTGAGACAGACCCAATGATCACGTGAAATGCACTTGTTACCACTCGTGTTTCAATATATTCATGTTGACCTCAACTACTTTGCTAAAGTGTTAAATACCTTATATACACATTCAAATACATAAATTCAGTCAATTACATCAAAAAGATTCACATAAAACATATTATTTTCACAATTAATATGTTAATGAGACAGAGCATGAAAAATCACACAGACCCACAGCTATGACACTCAGATCTGCTGAGGTTCGGAAAGAGAGAGATAAAATACTACATTTGCAGGACCATTAACAGCCACCGGAGGGAAGCATTCATACATCAACAAATATAACCAAAACCTTTATTTTATGAAATTTACACAAGATTCTTTACTCTTTAAATTAAATCTTTTTTTTTTTTTTTTTACCATGTTACATCAGCACTATCTCTGGTTACCTAATGATTGTATTTTTTTTTAGATTTTTTTTATTCTGTATCAGTTATTATTTATAAATTTATAATATGGTACGTCCTGTGCCATATGTGGTAATGACACTACACTATTATTTTTTATGATAAAAAATTTTCATTGAAATTTTAAATTAGCATAATTTCTCTTCCCATGAGCCTATATGTTAACTCAAGCTCAGCCAAATACACCCGTAAAAACCCCATTAGACAATTTTCAGTAGTTTTTACGTGATGCGTGCATAAACAAACAGACAAACAAAAATTTTTAAAACCATCCTGATGTGTTCTATTACTCATCCTGCATCCCCCCAAATTTTTTTTCACAATATCTTTAACGTATAACAGGAAGGGAATGGATAAAGAAACTTTGTCACATGACATTTTTACGTTAAGGTTTACACCGGAGGTAACATATAGGCTTTGTTTCATCGCAGTCCGCCCACGGGAAGAAAAGATATGCTACTATGAAATTTCAATGGAAAGCGCTCTTATAAAAAATTTACCTTGAAAATTTTTTTAATCATTAGTTAATGAAAATTCAGGAGATGGCGCTGTACATTTTTTAAAAATCTGTGCTTTTGAGTGTTAACTATACAATTTCAAAATTAAAATTCAATTCCAAAAGCTTCACAATTTTTTTTTACCAGTGTAGAGACCAATACACAGAAAACTTGACAGCATGCAGCCTTTCTCCCAGTAACAAACTATCGTTTGTTACTTTCTAGTAACAAACCATATTGTGATGTCACCGCACCAGCCATTGATGAGCAGCGTGTATGCCCGGTCTACCCTTTATAGATGTCTATAGGTGCATTCCAATCGGCCTGAAGTACCCTGCGAAGTACACTACACATTGCTAAAGACAATAACATACTGTACAATCCAGACAACACAGAGGGGGAGGGTAAAAGGAGCAGTAAATAACACACACACACACACACACACACACACACACACACGCACACACAAAAAAAAAAACACACACACGAGAAAAGAAATAACGTAAAGGAGCATTATTAGAAACTAAAGTGTTATCCCATATGACTAAACTTAATACTTTCAAATTATCTCATAATTTCATTTTTGAATAGAAGAAAGAGGGGGTGTACTTTTACTACATGTAAACTTTTCTTAATAAAAGCTTTCAGTATAATTTCATTATAATCCAAAATTTGGGGATTAATCAAGGTCCAAACCAAATGCACAATGGCTTCAAAAGCAGAGTCACAGAAAGAGCAGCTGGTGTCAATTTCCTTTTTAAATCTCAAAGAGATAAAAGACTTGACAGGACAATATTTATATAATAAATTAAATGAGACTTTATCTGTCATCATGTAAGTTAAAATATATTTATAATGTAAAGACCAGATTTTTTTTCCCACGGAATATTGTAAACAAAACCATCCCTGCAGAAATGGCATTAAACACCACTGAGAATTCCTTTACAGATACAAGGATGGAATAAACAGAGAGGAATTCAGTGTAAGTAATGGACCATTATAAATAATTGACAAACTAAGATGTTATTGCTAAACCAATTTTCAAAAAAGAGAGATCTTTTTTTTTAAAAGTTCATGCCACCACATTCTTGTGTATTCATTAAAACAGATTTTTTTGATGTAATGAACCTTGTTTCTCCGCACAAAATCCAATAACATTCTGTCAATGTTTTTTTAAGGTAGAACCATAAACAAATAAAGAGAGTTCTGTGTATGTGAGTCCTGGAGAGACCTGCAGCCTTAGAGAGCAAAACCTTTAGTGAAGTCAAGTCAAGTAGGCTTTTATTGTCACTTCAACCATAATGTACAGTTTAGTACACAGTGAAATGAAACAACGTTCTGCCAGGACCAAGGTGATACATACAACATAAATTAACAGAAACTAACGAGCTAATTAAGAAACCTAATTAGATGGCTAGCTGAGACAAGACAGATTGACATGACAAAATAAATTAATAAAAAACTAACTACAGTGTAACCTTGGATTACAAGCATAATTTGTTCTGTATTTGGCTCGTAAATCAAAGCTAATTTTCCCGTAAGAAATAATGAAAACTCGAATTATTCATTCCACAGCCCAAAAAATAAATACATAAAAAAATGTATGCAAAATAAAAACTTAAAATAAAACAATTTAACCTGCACTTTATCTTAAAAAAAAAAAAAAAAGTAAAAATTTTAGGGTCC
>JAOVVB010233180.1:0-10222 GCA_028570985.1 Heterobranchus longifilis
CCTACTGTTTTTATCTGTTACCTACTGTTTCTATTTATTTGTTTATATATACTTTTGTGTTTTTGTGTTCTTGTTTACAGTATGGGACCTTTAAATAAGGGAATGGAAAAGTGAAGTCATTTGAGCTCCTTGATTACCTTTTTAGCATACAGCACTATCTTCTGGAACTGTCCGGTCTCTGCGAAGCACTGGATGACCTTGTTGGGGACGTTAGCTCGGAGGTAAACACTCAGAGCGAGGGTGGGGTCCGAGGCTTTCACCAGGTCTCCCAGCTCCTCCGAGCACTCCAGCTACAACACATACACAATCACAGTTACCAACAGTTGATGATCACAGTCTGTACAGGCCTCACATAAATACATAGATGCAAAAATACATTTTCCACAACATGAGCAACATCCACACGCATACACACAGCACCTGTACATATAACATGTGTCTGTCTGCTGTTATGTCAGGGATCTGTATCTGCAGCCAGATGGAAGCAGTGTGATTATGTTGTTGTAATCCTCCGGTCCTACCTTGTCCTCCTTCAGCCATTTCTCCAGCAGTTGCTTGCGGCCCTGCTGCAGGACGGGCCTGCACAGCTCCAGAGACTCAAACTTGTTGAGCTGGCCCTGGTCCAGCAGAATACCAAAGTACTGCAACAGTGGAGAGGCCTGACCTGGCTGGGCCGGGACACTCTGGAACTTACGGATGGTCTCTGCCGTCCGCAGGATACCCTGAGCGGAGGAAGGATGGTGAAGAATATTTACTGCATCCTTTGGACTTGTTTGTGTTTTTTACAACTGTAAAACTGTAACTGATATAACTTTTAAATCATCACCAGATAAATTGATCTACATGAAGTACAAATGTAAAAATATGTGCCAGCACCTTTTCCTAGAATTGTTTCTGACTTTTCGCCAAAGCATCTGGTCCATATTAGGATGTGTAAACAGTAAATATAGGCCTACCTTGGGTGCTGATGCAGCAACCTTTGCAGCCTCCGAATAGCTTCCCTGTGCAAACAGAGTGTTGAACTTCCTGGCAAAAATCTCCTCGGCCCCAGCCAGGTTTGACCTCACAGCCATCCTCAAGGCTAGATCGGGGTTCTGCAGGACGTTGGTGGCGTAGTTGACAATGTTTTCCTCCTCAACACACACTGATAACACCTGGAA
Organism: Heterobranchus longifilis; assembly: GCA_028570985.1. Taxonomy (NCBI): domain Eukaryota; kingdom Metazoa; phylum Chordata; class Actinopteri; order Siluriformes; family Clariidae; genus Heterobranchus; species Heterobranchus longifilis. The sequence continues at coordinate 1,161 of JAOVVB010233180.1, forward strand.
AGAACAGAATAAACACATAAATGCTACTATATGAATCAGTGGGTGCCCAGGCACAGCCGTGCTTCTCATCCAGGGTGCAGTCTGAGCAGGAGCAATACAATATTAAAGCACAAAGTAATCCAGCACACACCACGAGTGTTCAAATCGACTTTTTAAAAATGTAATATGTGGAAAATACAGGAGCGAACAATACGTTTTGCATTGTGGCTTCCTCAGGTTTACTCTTCCAGTGAAGCACAATGGAAAAACACATTGTTCACTCCTATATTTCTCATGCATTAAATTAAAAAAAGTTGATTTGAACACTCCTGGTGTGCACTGGATTACTTTGTTATTTAATATAAATACTGCTGCTCAGTAGATCAGTTTTCATTTTTTTTTAAATCTGTGAGTCCAGAATAACATTTAAACATTCATCTTTAACAGACCTATTATTTATGTTATGAATTAAATAATGACTTATTGCCTGTTTACTGCTAGTTTCTCACCTGTCCCTTCTTGTTGACCCCAATAATTCCCGAGGTGGCTTCATGAGGGGCTGTTACAAAGATGGTCTCTGCACTGATTCGGTTCATGTAGATGCACACTCCAGACTCCAGGTCATACAGGTGAATGTAACCGTACTTTGTGATCAAATATATTACACCGTGCTTATTACCAATCTGAGGAGAATGATCAGAGACAGAGAATTCATCAGCAGTCACCCTTAGTTGAAACTCCAATAAGTTAGCAGGGGTCTTTGCTTACCTGCATCGCTACAGGGAAGTCTGTCTGAGCTTCTGGAGGGAAAAACACATCCACTGCTTTCTTAGCAAATGGCTGGTTTCCTGCAGCTGGCTGACCGACTTCAATGATGTGCAACTGGAGGAAGAAAGCCCACATAAAGAAACGACCAGAGTAGGCAGAGCACCACAGTAAAGCAATAACATCAACACAAAGGTGCTATTCTGGTGACCAAAAAGCATGAAGCAGAAAGGCTGTTTCTCCTATGATCTTAACTAAAGCACTACCTTGTTTTTGCAAATCAGAGCTCTTTGTTCAGAGACTAAATACACTGTGATAGCATCATGAGTGAAATCCTTGTGTACAGTCCAGGGGCCCTCACCTTTCCCCCAGCCTGTGAGCGCACAGCAAAGCAGAAGAGGGTGGAGGGTTTGGTATTTCCCTCCACTTTGAACTCCCCGAAGGCAGCAGCGTGGCCCTCGATGGGTTGGGACACTTTCCTGTCAACAGAGTACAGCTGCATGGCCCCGACCACGCGGTTTTGCTGCAGGACAGAGAGACGAAACAAAGAGCGAAAGAAATTACTGATGCATTTAAGTCATTAAAGGAATAGTTCTAAATTTGGGGAAATGCGCTCATTCACTTTCTTGCCAGGGCTTAGATAAGAAGATCGATTTTTTTGTATCTTTTTTTTTGTTTTTTTTCACATACATACAAAAACAAACCACAAAACATACAGAAGGCATGATACATAACAATATACAAAAGAAAAAGAAAAACAACTAAAACACCAAAACAAAAACCAGGAAATGCATCAAAAACACAATAAAAGAAACCCCAAGCACCACGCACGCACACACGCACGCACACACACACACACACACACTGTTGGCAGTGGAGTGAGGAAGCTGCCATCGTACTGCAATCATCTTTTTAGCAGCTGCGAGGCCAGGTAGTAAGATGCGCTTTTTAAACTTGGTGATATTGAGCTGTGAAAAATCATTCAACAACAGGACAGGCACGGTTACTGGCACTGTCACTGAAAGCAGGTCAGACAAACTGGAAGCCACCTCAGTCCAGAACCAGTCCAGAAATATGTTCTATGATCATAGTTAAAGTGAATCTGTTGGTGATCAGGATCACGAGAGGCCTCCTTTATGCTTGACCAGACACTCTTCCAAATGAAATCAGGGTCTAGACCTGGACAGTCATGATCAAAAGATCGATATTCTAGCCTGGAGTCTCTGCTGGCTGCTGGCAAACTCACAGTGACAAGAAAAAAATAGCACAGCACGCAATCCTCTGTAAAACCACAACTTGTCGTTTTTGCACACACAGTCAAAAATGAGATATAACATGTTAATTAGTGAACTTTAGAGGTGCCAGTAGGTCTATTTCTGTACCCTTGGACAGAGCCAGGCTAGCTGTTTCCCTCCATTTCCATTCTTTATGCTAAGCTAAGCTAAGCACCTTCTGGATCCAGCTTCATATTTACCACACAGACATGAGAGTGGTATCAGTCTACTCATCTAACTCAGAAAGAAAGTGAATCAGCATATATCCCAAAATGTCTAACTATTTCTTTAAGATCACCCACAGTGAAACTTTAAAACAATGAGATAATGGTTGAATATCTTCCTCCTCCTCCTCCTCTATCAGTCTGCAAACCAATAAAATACTGTAGTTCTTGACACCATCATGTCATTAATTTCGCCCCAATTATTCTGCTAAACACATGTTTCGAATCATCCGGTGGATCTCAGCGGACCTCCACTGCTTCGCTCCGCGAGGAGCTCTTGTGCCACGGAGGGAAGCCAAACACTGTTCATCTGCACACACTGCCATGACACAGAGCTGGATTTAAATCAGGAAAGTGTCCCTTTACAATGTTTGCATATTGTTTCTGTTTCTGTTGTAAAAGAGTGCTCACACAGAAAGTTAGATGCTGCCTTCTGCCACAGCCTGTTTGAACAGGCTTAATGAATTATTTTCGAAAAAGCTTTTCCCCATCCACACTAAAATGCGAGGCTGGCATTCCTTCTGCATTATCCATTCTGGAAAATGTTTTTAGAGCTCTGTTTTAAAGTGCTTTTAAAGTTTTTGTCCTATGAGGCAGTAGATACTGGATCAGACGGAGTGATAAATCATGCCAATTCCTTTCAAAGATATTTTTCGGTCATGTGCACTTCTACTGTATGAGGCATGAGTAAACATGTCCGCGTGTGTTTTCATACCTGTGCAGAAATCCCTATCAGCAGTAGCCACTTCTGTTGTTCGTCAGTTCTGTAGTTGATGATCTGACATCCCGCCAGACTGGCGTGCCGATCGAATACTTTGGTGGGTTGGGAATCCCCCTCCATGCTCCAGTGAAAAACAGCCGTATCCGTCACCAAGGCAACGGTGTTTACCGATATCCACTTCCAGAACATGACCTCCTCTGTCATAGTGTGAGCCTTCACCTTACTCTTCATCTCAATGTTGAAGATCTGCAGCGTTTTGGCAGCTGAGGGAAGAAATGAGACAAACAGGCAGCGGAGTTAATTTCACACATTTACCTCAATGATAATAACTTAGTGATATCTTATTTAATGCTGGTTACAAAATACCACTGTATTTACTACCTGTATGGTATTCTATAACAACCTATTAAAAGTCTGTATCACATTTTCTGCTGAAATAAGTTTTTTGTATGTCCTTAATTATATATATTGGGATATTTTTCCTAATAAAGGAAAACCACATTCAACCAATTTTATCTTTAAATTATTAAAAACTATTTGGGCATAAATAATACAACTTTTTTAATCAACCTACATGAATTCCATGGATGTTTGAGATAAGAGGCTGTTTTGTTGATCCCAGTAGGTCCCAAACTACACTCCCACTGGCCACCCGTACATTTTGATTAGAAATATTTTGAGGAGAGGAAATATTTCACCAAACATAAAGCGTGGAGCAAAATTTAATCTGTTACTGATTCTCTGAAATGTAGTCTGGTGTCTGTGAATTTTCACTGTTTGAGCCAGCCCATTCAGTTCACCCTAATCATAAAAAACACATATTTACTCTCCTATATCGTTTGGTATCTAGGCACACATAGAGGTTTAGTTTTATTTGCGCAGGTTTCAAGACATCTGTTTCTACAATTTCTGTTGCCACCTCAATACAATACGGCATTGAAACAAATTATATTAAAAAACAACTAAAGAAACAATGCAACTGATAGTGTTCTGTGGATTATTTAGAGCGACAGAGACATCGTTACTGTAAAGAGGCAATGGTGTTTATTAAATGTACTGTTCAGTGTTGTGAGCACCACAAACAAAATGCCATTCGCCTCTACTGTAATGGAGAAATCTCATACAAAAATATCTCACAACCTGGGTAAATAAAAAAAACTATTTGCATAGCTAGATACCACAGGGAGTTTTTGGTCATTCTGGTGGTGTTTATTTATATACAGGTGTTTTATAGCCCAATGAAGCACCACTCTGTACGCAGTAACCTGGGTGCACCTGACCTGCAGAAAGCAGACGGCAGCTTTGCAAAGGACATAATAACTAACTGACTAAACTTAGAGACACTACATGTTTGGCCGAGCCACAATAATGTTTCTGTGCTCTGAAATATTGTTGCAAGTCCTTCATATGACCAGTAACAACCTCTGTTGTTACCAATAAAGTTACAGAGAAACAAACAGGTGAGGCAATGCATGATTCAGGTGACTGTTGTACAAACTGCCATCACCACACACAGCTATGATGATATGCAGCAAGGAAAGATCTGATAGGCTGCTGACACACCCTCACACAGGCGTGCAAAGACACACATGGTGATCCAACTCTTTTCAGTGAGAAATATCTGATGATGCATACCACACATACACTCCACCAGCAGACAACACACATGTATAGTTCTCTACATAAGAGGAGGGTACTGAGAATATACTGGCAGTAGAAGTCTTTTCTAAACAGTTGCCTGATTGATTAGCGGTTAAAATAGCTCTGCGTACTTTAGATGGGTATGTGTGGGAAGCTTTTATGAGATATGGCTACTGTATCATCACAACAGAGCGCCAGACAGATAGACAGACAGAAAGCAACTCACCGTCTGAGAAAGGAGAGAAAGCAAGGGAGAAAAAGCAAAAGTGTCAATCAGGTAAGAATGAGAAGACAAAGATAGACCAGAGGCAAAGGGCAAACAGGGACGTATAATCCTCAGAGGGAGGGGGAGAAGCATTATAGGCAAATCATCCTGATCAGCGCTTGTGTTTGTGCTCTAAGGGCTAGATTCAGTGGCAGAAAATCAATTTGCACAACCAATTTAGTACATTGAGGCAATAGAAGTGAGTGCACTCTACATATCTACAGCACTGACGGAGCATTAGTCATTGCATGACCGTGGCATTCCCACAGCAATACCAGCAGATGTCTAAATCTGTTAAAACTATAGAGACAAATAAACGAAAGCCATACAGACTTCATCCAACAATAATAACCTCAGCACTTGGTATAAATCCAGTAATAATACCAGCAAACTGTTTTTAGGCAGTGGTGTGGCTGCACATACATACATACATACTCTCTAACCTTTCAGGGCGATGACCTTGCTGGCGGGGTTCATGATGGCACTGTCGGCAGAGATGGGTCTCCTGATTGGGTTGGTGGGGTCGGACAGGTCCACGATCACCACCTGGTTCTGCTCGCCCACCTTCTCTCTGATGCAGATGAACTTGTCCGACTCCAGGGTCAGATAGCTGAACCCAATGTTAGCTGGGTTCACGCCCATGTTCTGCAACTGGAAATATTAAAAACAGGAACAATGAGAATCTTTGCTCTAATTGGGTAACTTAACTACGACACTATTTAGCATTCAAAAGCAGTATAAGTTTAATAAACTGTTTACAACACACTGTAATGTAGTTGTACACAGATAAACGTACATTGAGAGAGTTTATTCATGTTTTTGTTGACATATTATGCTCATTTTCAGGTTCATACTTATAATTTGGGTTTCTACTAGAACGTTTATATACTTTAATCTAAAGAAAAAACTAATTATTTTTCTCATACTGTCTGTATGAATATACTTGTATTCACTCTCTGTCTGAAATGCTCTGTTTTAGCACCTGTCTCTTTAAACCTCCCTACTGAAAAAACCCAGTCTGCTCTGATCTGTCAGTGTTTCTGGGTGTTTGTGTGTCTCTGCACCGGGGAATGACTGTACTGGCACTGTAGCAGCACTTTCTACTCATATTATAGTATAGTTGTGACATCACAACCTGACAGCTCGTTTAAGGGCACAGTTTTTGCATACAGGCTGTGTGCACATCTCTGTGGATTGAGTGTTTTGATACTTTCACAGTATTTATATAGCACCTAGACCTGCTTTATAATAAAAAAGACACAGAAATCTCACTTTTTAGAATATGGGGCCTTTAATTACGGGCAAATACATTAATAAAAACTTTAAAACATCCATATATCTGCTTATAACTACATTACACGTTCTAGTCTAAACAGGGAGAGTGTTACCTAATATTCAATGGAAAGGATGGGCTGGTGTTTGACTCATGTAATAGTGGTTAAACCTGTTAAAACATGTTAAATGAATAAAAACATAGAAGACTTCTCCATTATAGTGTGCCAAACAGTTTCCTAAGTTTGGACTAAAAGTAAAACTCAGCTAGAAGTGGAATATTCCAACTTAACAGAGTTAAGACCTCTGTAGGAGTCACGCCTCCATCACGACAACAACAAAAATGCAGTGAGAAAACATATATGGCAGCAGCTGACATTTGCCTTGCCGGGGGAAAAAAGCAGCAAGTAGCGTACCAAAACTGTTTCGATTAAAATAGCAGCAGGTCTGCTCCAATTTTCCAGGGATATTCTTAAAGGTTGTTTTCCAGACAGGAGGTCTGGTGGGACGTGGAGCCAGGGAACAAGCGTGGGCAACAGCAGACAACAGAGCTTTATTTTACACTCTTATTATAGCTGCTAATAATCTCTGCTGAAGTATTTTGAGAACTATGTTTGATGACGGATGTTTGTTTTTTTTAAACTTGCACAGCCGTTATTGTAACCATCATCACGTCTCAATTATACCATAAAAGTAGAGCGTTACTTTACTTTACAGCAAAGCCTGCGATTAAAGCCTGACTCCGCACTTAATCGTCTATGTGAGCAGCCAGCTGTAAGAAGGTTTAATTACCACTAGATTATTCAACCAGTCTGAAACTACATTAAAGAAAATCACGTATATACAGATCCACTGAAACCAAGAATAAATTTGAATATTTGTAATAAAGCATCATCAGCAAATACAATGCATTATTCAGCATATTTACTTTTCTAATGAGAAGAAGTCCCGAGACGCAACAGCACACAAAGGCCGAGCTGATGTCAGTTTCTATTGTGTCAAATCTTAGCAGAACTAACAAACACTCCACCTTGGTTAACGGCTGCTGAACAGAGGAATTATTGTGCACATTGTCAAACTAACTGTGAACTGAGAGTGCAGACCAAAACACTCTCTCTCTCTCTCTCTCTCTCTCTCTCTCTCTCTCTCTGATGACTGAACTGACTGCATTATGCAGTCTGAGGCAAGCGGAAAGGAATCCTTACGCTCATCACAAGGACTGTACTATCTCACAGTTGGCTGGTGGAGCAGGACAACAAATCATGGCTGCGGAGCCGTTTAAATCATGCCATCGACAAAACAGGAAGGATGTAACATCATGGTCAGTCGGGGGTGGACAGAGAGGTCGCAGTGAAAGAAGCTGTTTTCTAGAAAGGAAAGTTCTTTAATTATTTATATCCAAGGAATTGCTTTTTTTTTTTTTAGATTTACAATTACACTAGGTAATGTAAAGCTGCACTAATCAATATGTTTTATATTAACATTGGATCAAATCACTGTGTGCGATGTGAAAGGAGTTTTCAGTGACAGACCCACAGATAATTATCACCCGACTCTGCAGTTCCTCAAAGCTCTACAGAGCTTTTTAACCTCTTTTAGCTCATGGCTTTGGTTTTTGACCCACAAACTTTGTTCTCATCAATATGTTCAGTAGCAGTTAATGCAGCTTTAATATTATTATTTCTAAACTTTGAATTGAAGCACACTGCAATGGTATGACCCTATCATTTTATTGTTTTATGAACTGCTGTCCAAATGAATGAGTCCAAGCAAGCTGAAAAAAACCCCCATCTTATTTACTGCATAACAGTGGAATACAATCAGTTGAAACGATTAGTCGATTGACAGAAAACCCAAGCAACTAGAAGGTCACTGGGAGAGCCAAAGGCCTCCTCCAAGGCCGTGCCCTGTCTCACAAATGTTAACAAAAGTGTGTATCCGCCCCGTGATTCAGATTCGCTCCAAAAATAAATGGTTCTTCCTTGGCCCATCCACCAAGTTTCATGAAAATCGGGCCGTTAGTTATTCCCTCATCCTGCTGACAAACCATAAACATAACCTCCTTGGCGGAGGTAATAAAATGATTACTGTATTTTAACACCAAACACTCTCTGCTTCCAGCTTCTGAAATGTGAAGAATTGCTGCTTTTCTTTCAATTTTAATATAATTTAAATTAAATATGTTTGGACTATTGGTCTAATAAAATAAACTATGTGTGCTCTGGGAAACTGTGCTGGGCATTTTTCACTTCTTTCAGACTTTTTATATAAAATAACTGACAGATGAATCAATAATGAGAATAATGTTGGTTGTTTATTTGCACACATAAGCCATATTGAGATAAAAAATGAATAACAGAAAATGTCCCTATTAATATTGCGATGATGATTTCAACCATACTGAGCCGCGACTCAGTGTACAGTTGGTTTCTGTGGAGTTACAGGGACGTACAAGATAAAGGATTCTTTAAAAAGGCCACAGAGAAGACCTGAGGGAAGATTGGAGCCATATGCTGCATCTCCTCAAGACTGCCAAAACTATCTGTGGGAGCAGAGTGGAAGCAAGGGAAACCACAATAAAGATAGTGGGGGAGAAGATAAGGTTGGGAGTGTAAAGGAGGAGCTCAAGACACAGTCCTGGATCGTGCTAAAAACGAAGGGAGGGTGGGTGTTAGGAGCGAAGCCAGAGTGATAAATGTACCTTTTATGAGATATGAAGAAGGAGGGATGAGAACTATGTCTGTACAGACAGTGCCGTTCCAGTAACACAGGCCTTTGGCAATCTGCTCAGGGTGGGGCTACTGACTCACCGGAAGAAACCCCCCTCCTCCCCCCCCCCGCACTCCTTCTTCGTAGAACATTCCAGACTAAAATCACACTTCAACTACAACCTACTGTCTCCAGTGACCCGCACACTACCT
>JAOVVB010233181.1:0-10222 GCA_028570985.1 Heterobranchus longifilis
TTGCAGAATTGCTCTGTGCTTCCTGTGCTGACTGTTAAATATGAAAAAGAACAAAAACAGAATCACACAATAGTTTTGCCATACATTTTCAAAAAAGGTGGCCCACTTTTGAGTTAAATAGGCAAAGAAAACCCTGGATACCAGTGCATATTCAGTGAGATTGGGGTGTATTATAGAACGAGCTGCTCAGTATTGAAAATAGAACCCAGAAAGGGATCTATTTTCAATAAATAATAATACACTTTAACAACTTAATACACTTCTTAGTAGGAAATCAATCATTTATCATGAAATATGTATTGAAAAATGTCTTCATTGATTTAAAAATGACTGCATTGCTTCTGCTAAAAGACAATAGTTTGTTTATGGTTGGAAGTGCGTCCTCTCTGATTCAAAATGGTGATGCATTTGCTGCATTAAGTTCAGTGGTAGAAGATGCATTTTAATGTTTAGAATAGATTATTGTGCATTCATGCATTTTTGAGCGATAAACTCCCCAAATATTATAGCCAATTATTTACACATTTTACATGTTGAGCCGTGTTTGGGTTAACTTCCATACATCTGTACGACAATAAATCATGTCATTATCAAATTTACTCACCCATATTTGTTATCAAAATATAGTCTACGGTTCTAACAAACAACTTATGTTTTTGGGGAATGATTAAGAGTTCCAAAATGGGCAAAACATAACAATTAAATTTTTTAAATTCCATGATTCTCTCAGGCAGGGGTTTTTGGTGTCTTGCCAGGACCCATGAATACATCATGAATTGCCATGAATCTATATGCATAAACGACTGATGAAGAACACAACAAACTATACATTTAAAATGTATATGAAATGTATTCATTTTATTATAAAAGTCCATCACAGCAATAATTACATTGTTAATTTTCTCACCACCTTATAACGAACTTGCACTATAAATAAGATTGCAAAAAATAAACCTCTATTTTCATTAGGACAATTAATTCACATATCATAGCATTGTTATGCATTTCACTCTGACGATTGGCGACCCAATAAAAACAGGTCTGTGAACCATTTTGGGTCCTGACCCTAAAAGACTGCACATTGTTTTTGAAAAAAAAAATTGACGCAAACATAGGACCCTTTCTTATTTCCTCAGTTTACTACTAATACTAAATATCAGCTACACTTTGCTGCTCCTTTGCATGTTTACGTTGAGCTGAAACTGATGATTAATCTTGCAGCCAAAAGCAGCTTCACACGGTTTATCTCGCGGGCGAGATGCTGCAGAAAACTCTGTTGGAGAAGCAGCGGAGAAGAGCTCATCCTCAACCAGGAGACGCCGGCCGTAGAGACAACAGAGTCTGGACCCCAAAACTCTATTGTGGATGATTTGAGGATACCTCAGCAGGAGCCGAGGTAAGATCTGATGTTGGAACACTGGAGGGTTAAATGGTCATTTTTTAGTCTGAGTAAGTGTTCATTCATAAAATGGCATCAAAGTGTAAAAAGAAGAACTTTAAGAGCTCAGAGATTGAAGTGCTGCTTTCAGTGATCCATAAAGGAAAGTTTATATTCAAACAGCAATAGGTTTGGAAAAATATTGTGGTTTGTGTTCAAATCTGTACATTTGTTACGACCTATAGTGTCGTTTTTCGGGGGAGGACAGTCTCAATCATAAACGTTAGATAGATACGTTTATTTGTCCCTGTGGGGAAATTGTTTGTTTTATCCCACAAGATAAAGCAAAAAAAAAAAGAAAAAAAGCTACAAACAGGGAACTTAAAATTAAAAACAAGAGAAAAGAGCACAAGTAATCATTAAACTAAAGATAGTAAAATATAGTAGGACTATATTCTATGCAGCATGTTTTATATACATTTACACTGCCAATTTGCAGTGAAAAATATGTATTTTAGAATTAACATTGTTGGCTAATATATCCTCAGTGACTAGAGAAACTTATGTTGACTTTTCAGCCATACATTGTTTGCACTGATTTGTTTCTAACTGTTTTTTTGTTTTTTTTGTTTCAGGCAAGAGGAGAATGCTTTCTCCTGCCCTAACCAGAGTAAGTCCCAATATGAGGACATTTAGCAAAAAAGCTTAAAATCAGTTGCAAAAATTGTTGACTCATGACTAATATTTTCCTCTTTTCTGCAGGTTGGATCGAACAACTGCAGAGTTTGTCTGATGACATGCGCCTGCGGGAGGATACGCTCGGCGAGGTGCGAATTTCTCATTTTATCACTCGACGTAATTGTCAAATTGCGACTGTCCTGTGTCTCTAAAGATTATGTGTGATTGCATCTGTCTGTCACTTTGGTTGTAATGAAAATGTCTGCAAGAAATTTATTGCACTGACTCTCGGGATCAGAGATATCTGGCCTGTGTGCACAGGCCAAACAGCACACCATCTTATATAATAACAAGAAGGGCACTCGGAGAATGCAGACCTCTGCCCTATCTTACAATGTTAATGCAGTGTGAATTTTTCCCATTATTCCAACACCACGTGAATGCAGCACAAATGCCCTATCTCGCAATATTAATGAAAGTGAAAAAGTATTTGTGTATTTGCCCTGTGATTCGGATCTGCTCCAAAATTTAATGGGTTCTTCCGTGGCCCATGTTACACCTTTCTACAGAGTTTCATGAAAATTGGGCCAGTAGTTTTTCTGTAATCCTGCTGACAACAAACAAACAAACAAACATAACTTCCTTGGTGGTGGTAATCAATGAAAATAATACAATATGTATTTTTTTCATGTTTTCAAGTCACGTTTGTACAGTCATTGTCCTTATTCAATGTGTTTTAGTCTGTAAAAATAATCTAACCTCATAATCGGGGATTGTGGCATGCACCATTACTGTAAATACAGCAACACAACTTTGAAGCAGCATGATAAACACAAGAATTTCTGTATTTCTCTGCAGGATGAGGATCAGTTCTTCAAAGATCTGACGACGAAATACCTAGAGCCTCTTCCTGACGATAAAAACAAACAGAAACAAATGTCTGATAAACTCAAGGAGTTAAGAAACAAGGTAACTATGTGGTGAATTACATGTTGGTGAAACACTATGCTGATGATGCTGTGCTGTGTTTTAATGTTACCAAAAAAATAACAATATATATCTTTTTTTTTAAATTTTGACACAGGTTACCTTCGTCTACTTCATCTGCAACGCCTTCTGGCTCATAGCGACCTTCACTCTGCAGATCTTAGAGTCATCCATCTTCATCAAGGTGCCAAAGGTCGACATCTACATGGAGTTCACCGGAGACTACATCCTCATCGACCCCGTTGGCTTCATGTTCATCCTGGGCTTTGCCACGCTGATTGCCATCCAGTTCTTAGCCATGCTGTACCACAGGTACCCAATCACCTGCTGCCAGTGGCGGAGGAAGTATCTTTAGATCATTTACTGAAGTAAAAGCACTAATACCACACAGTAAAAATACTCCACTAAAAGTAAAAGTCCTGCATTGAAAATGCTACTTAAGTAAAAGTATGTAAGTATAATCAGGAAAATTGAAAGTAATAGTACTCAATGCATAAAAAACCTCAAAATTATTACAAATAAAATCATTAAAAGGAAAAGCAGAGAATCTTCACATGGAACCATGAAATGTTTAGCATGAAAAATTACTTAAATTGTCAAATTACTTTATTGCAGGTATTTATATCACAAGTTATCAGTTTCGTCACTTGTATCATTTATCCTGCTACATTTATACATTTTAGTATGTGTATAATCAAAGAAAAATATAATATATAATAATAATAATAATACTATAATTTTAATAATATATAATATATAATATATACAATATATAATATAATAATATAGTATAATTATTATTATTGGTAATACTAAAAAATTATGATGTTATCAGTTATTCCTTTCTAATGGTCTTGCTCTGTTGTTTTATTTTCAGAATATACACCCTGATCCATTATGTGGCCTTCCTGGATACAGAATCTGTGTCTGAAAAACAGAAACAGCAACAGCAGCCACTCAAACAGGTACAACTGCTATATTACTTCTGTTACTACTACTTTTTCTACTACTACCACAGTACTGCCCCATGTTACATTATACACAGGGCCTTCAGTCACAACTAAATTAATGGGTTTTCAAAATACAGTACAAACTAAGATTTAAAAACTTCCTGTTTGGGCCACAACAAAAGCACAATACTTAGAAAAATCAATGTATGTGACACTAGTGCAGATTTTACAATATTCTCAATTGAGACTGCCCTACTTCGTAAAACGACCCTATAGGTCGTTTGTACACGCAGCTCATTATGACCCATATTTGCATTTATTGTTAGGCGGCGCCCTCTAGTGGTCATAGTACTTACAACAGGAGGAAAACTGCAGGAAGTCATGTAACGTAGTATAAACCATGGACGTATTATAAGAACTGGATACCGGACCCCAAGATGGGGCCTCATTTATAAAACTGTGCGTAGAATCCACACAAAATGTTTGCGTATGTACAAATGAGGAAATGTACGTATGCCAAAAAATATTCTGATTTATAAAACCATGCCTACAGTACGCCTGCCAGTGTGCAACTTCCTTTTATAAATCCCAAATCAACTTCAAAATGTGTTACAGTACATGCCTACATTCAGCCATCAATTTTAAGATTTAAGTTGGCTTACATATTTTATAATTGAAAGGTCCTAATGGAATAGTTATGGCTCACTAGCAAAAAATACATACAGTATAAGACATTTCTTCTTTCCTCTAAAAGTCCCAGTTGTTAGTCCCTTGTTCCGCTGTATGTATTTATATGTTCTGATTCATATGACGATATTACACCATAAGAGGACTTACCCAGTAAGTGTCAGGTAATTATGCTTTAATCCGCTGTATTATTAAGTGTTCACGTTTTTATTAAGCTTGTGTTTTTATCGCCGCAGTAAGCGCACAATAAGTGGCAGCAGAGCTATTCAAGAAGGGCCAATTAATGTGTCATACCCTACCCTTCTAAGTCTCACTTGTAGACTGGAAATATTAACGGCAAGCCAATTATGAAAAAATCTAGTTCTAGGTGTGGTGGCACTGATGTGTACTTATCTGAATTCCTTGCAGGTCACAGATGATGAAGGCGATGAAGGCAACTACAGCGATAACAGCGATGACATTATGTTCAACAGTGTGTACGGAGGTGGTGGAACTCTGGTGTAAACTACAACCCTAACCCTAATCTAAAAACCTGTTTTTGGCTATAGGATTTAAAATAAGCTAACTTAATCTTTTTGTTTTAAATATTATTATTATTTTAGTTGAGTTTATGATATTTATAAAACCTTTTTAAACAAAGGTTCCACTGAAATGGTAAAACACAACTTCAGTGTGTGTGTGTGTGTGTGTGTGTGTGTGTGTGTGTGTGTGCACTTTAAATTATCTAATAGTGGACTTATGTCATAACACATTCACCAACAGTGGACTTCCTGTCCCATGTTGGACATGCTTTAAATCATTCTAAAATCATGTCTAAAACCCTCTGGTGATTTATTTTATTTTTACTTTTATATTTTATCCAAGAGGGGACTTGAAGGTGTGTGAGTGTGTAAGTCCATAATCTGCACTGCAGTCTATGGACGTCCCCTCTTTGGTAGGTAGACAAGTCCCCTCTTGGCAATTTCTTAAAAAATAAAATAAAAAATAAAAAGCACATTTGCAGTAATATTAGGGTGAAATAACATAAAATTGCATTCTTCTATTCTATTTTTTTTAATGACCAGAAACAGAAGTCCACACTTGGTCAGAGTGGCCTGATGGTCCACTGTTGGTAATGTTGGTTTGTGTGTGTGTGTGTGTGTGTGTGTGCGTGTGTGTGAGTGTGTGTGTAATTACCAGGCAACACAAAGACAGTAAATGATATACTGTCAATGAATGACAGCTAAGGCTCATTATTTTCAGTTATGAAATCTATATTTTACTGTGATGCTTCTGCAATGATACCTCACTGTCAATTCAATACAATATGAAGATTAATCAACACGTTTATGAAGGTCAACATGAACAAATTGTAGATTACTTTTTTATCGTAAACCTGACATTGTGCCTATTTTCACTTTAATCACTTTAATCGTGATGTTGTAATTTATGTTTTGTGAGATGTTGTATGTAACACGGGTGCCTTTTAAAGACAAATCCTGTAGTTCATATAAAGAAGGGAAATTGTGCTGGTCACTAACATGAACAGCAACAAATGTCACTTTAATTTATAATCATCAGTAATGATGGTTTGTGAAAAGCTATTTTGCATAAGTTACATGCTGATTACATTTTAGAAGTCTGTGTCGTGTCCCTGTTTGTCATTAAAGCATCTTGTGATGAACTTCTCTGGTCTAAAATTGTCTTGAATATTTAGAAATTCCTTTTAATGGTGTATTTTAAAGTTGTAAAGTTGTAATCACATGAGGGAATTATAACAAAAATAAGAATTTCACAGAACAAAAAGCAAAACAAGAAAATATAAATTAATTAATATAAATTAATTATTCATTTATTATGTTGAATTGAATTCTTGCATGTAGACAAATCCAACTTTCACTTGAATTGACAGTTCAATGCCATCTTTATTTCCCCTGTAATTAATCATTACAATTATTATGAAATTATTAGAAGCTATGGGGAATTATTTGGAAATTACATATCCATAAAATAATAATAATAATAAAGAGTTACTGTTTTTTTGTTTTTTTTCTACATCTGAAAAATAGACATCATAACCTCTAATGGAATTGTACATCAAGAAATGTTTTGTATGTTTAATTTACACATTTGTTGTAAACTTCAGTACATTATAAGCAACAGGTTATCTCTCACAAGGAATATCCAGAGTTCATCATCCCTTTCTGTCTAATCACTGTCAGGTTTGCCTTTAAACAATCAGGTGCTGATCAGGTTCACCTGACACACCTCACAAAGCCAACAACAATTATCCTTACAGAACGAATATGTAATGAAAACTTGCATTTTGCTGTTGTGAAGCACTACAAAGAAAGAAACCTCGGTTCTGCTGCCTCCCTTAAATTCATATTGACAGAGCCACTCCTAACCCAGGTAATAACATTAATCAACTATTGAAAAGGGAAGCATATTGGATACAGCTTTTTTTTCCTGATTGCTAACAAGCATCGATCAATACTTTTTCAAAACTCTTCATACAATCTGCATTACCAACATGCATCTGAGCCAAAACACTTCATACATGTCTTAAGTATTTCATTTTAGATAAAGAATAACACCTTTTCACTTTATTGGCAGCACTAAAGTGAATGTAACAAGAATGAATCATCATTCTATATCTTTGCATATAATAATTTACATGTGAAAAATAAAAAGATTTAAGATAAATAAAAATAAAAACATTTCCAAGGCTGCAATAATAATTACAAAAACATTCTCATCAACATCACATCTTATATGTCTTCTCTGGGGATGCATTTAGCTGTGTTTGAAATGATCTTTATTTCCATTTTATTGTAAGTATTTTGCTAAGATATTCTGTTTTGAATGAGTTTTGAACAGTTGTGAATTTGAAAAATGTGCATGTGTGAATGAGGAAAATAGTTCATGGATTTTGGAAAATGTGGTGATTGAATGGAAAGTTTCTCTAAGCTCACATTAAATGTGAGTTTAAGATATTTGAGTACAAGTATGATTGATGACATTAATGACTAGTTTGGAAGCCAAACATGGTCCAATATGCAACTTACTCAAGTGTAATGTGGAAACTTGAATCCTCCCGTGCACAAACATCTTGTGTCCAGCAGTTTTTTAAAACAAAAATATTTGCATATTCATAGACTACAACTTGAAAAGCTTTTATTACAGTTTCTCTATAATCTTATAGTAGTATTTACAAAGTTATATTATTATGTCTTAAAGAAATGTTACATTTACAACAAAAAAGTCGAACTTATTATCCCTCATTGCAGTCAAATTTAAATCGAAGTAACACTGAGCTTCATAACATTCAACATGATACCGCTGCTACAGTACACATCAGAACAGAAATACCATAAAACTTAAAGAGATAAACAGTCTGATTACACAGACGTGTATCAAAGTGATGTGTAATTAATCTACACAGCTGTGTTTTATGAGCCGGTTGCTAAGGACTGATGTTCATTGTGCTGTGCGACCAGCTTCCAGGCTTGATTTTTATTATATGCATGCGTCCATAAAAGTTCTAAATGCGCTGCTCATTTCTGTAGTAATGAGCTTACAGCAGTCGGTGTTAATTTTTAACAGAGGGCATCTGGTTTGTTTTGTTCAGTTAGCAAACCGCCCCATGACTCTTTTGGTTCTGTATTTTTTTAATATCCTAACTATATAGTTTAGAGAACATTATAGATCCAACGTGAAACTGACAGAAGAGCGGGACTCAGAGTCTCATTTACATATCCGTTTGCCATGGATTTACCAATACACAACACAGTTAGGCTACGGATATTTCCGAGCCATGGTCGGGGCCGTAGATTCTAACTTGCAGAAACCTCAGTCAGATAAAGGATCATTAGGCATTTTGGGAACTGAGGAATTTTTTTATAGTTCTAAGAATGGCCCTTTTTTCTTGTGCGCACAACCGCAAGAACTAGGAACGATCGTAGTTCTTACAACACCATTTTTAGCTGCTATTTAGGACTCTTAGAGTACTAAAGAGTAGTAAAGAAGAACTGTAAGTGTTCAGTGATTGGTCCAGATAGTGGAGCAGAAAAATCGTGCAAATTATGACACAAGCATGCAATTTGGCTTGGTTGTTCTCCATGACTTAATGATCAAATGTGCCTGATTGGCCATTTGAAAATCCAAGATGGCGGGTGTTTTTCAAGATGGCCGCTATCTTGAAAAATGGCTGCCATCTTGGCTGGCACAGACAGACAATGGATCTTCCCCCTTTTGAGCATCAAAGAAAACAAAAAAATGTGCCTTGAAACCAAGTGATTATTTCAAATGGATTCACTGTACCGTTTCAATTCCCCTCCGTGTAACCCCTGAACACAAGACTGCGTCCAGTTATTTCTGACTTTCCGTTTAATAGTCTCACTTCCCTCTGCCTTCTTTCCTATTCCTCCAGACTCACCACAGTTCCACTTTTCATCTGTGACTTTAATCACATGCATCAAAACACAACTGTACAGGAAAATGTGAATCTGACCTCAGTATATCAACATCTATCCAAACAGTCTCTTCAACGCAAGGTCAGCAGTTTGGACACATTTCCAAAAGCCTCTTAGCACCTTTTGGATAAGTGCAATTTTTTAAATGCACCCACAAGAATTTACTGCAGTTTGAGAAGGAAATAATACTTATGGTGGTCATCTAAACTACAATAGAATGAAGCATAGTTTCAGTACTTTAAGGACCATACCAGTGGTTTTGCATATCATTCTCCAATATGTGCAAATGTCTGAGAAAGTAAGGCAGTAATGCAGCTGTGAGCAGAAGCTTCTTCTCTAAAACACTTGAAAGTTGCCTTCAGAAAACTATTATTTTGACGTTTGAAGTTAAAATAGGAGACACTGACACCATGAAAAGGATAAAATGAATATTGTTGTTTATTGCATTAAAAATTCTTGTTGACGCAGCTGCCACACAAACCGAGTGCCCTGCAGCAGCTTCCACATATGAGAGGGGTGCCCTTTTTTTCACTTGAGCACCTGATCCCCAAAATGTCTGTGCACGCCACTGACTGTAGGTAATACACTATATATACACTGACTATAGAGCGCCTAAGTCTGGAGTTTCAAATCCTGGAAATGATTTAGCATTTTGGCACCTCCGATTCCCTCGTCTCGAAGTCAGTGTGTTTTTGTTTAGACGTCTGAAATAAGGTCTGTGGTTAACACAAGTGTTGGAGATTTTAACGTTTTGTTCTACAATATAAAACACGTCTGCACACTCTTAGAACAGATGTGTTAAATTGTAACACATGCTGCATCAGCTCAGGGACAACACGTGTCAAATTTGACACAACTAATGTGTATGTTCATTTATTTGAATTGCATATTAGCCTACAGTAATTGGAGTATATATAAGTAGAATTATTATTTTGATTGTTATACATGGTGTTATGTTTAATGATATAATTTAATATTTAAGTGAACAGTATAACAAAAACTGGCTTTTTTTTGCATTACTTTTGATGCTATAAGTACATTTTGCTGATAATACTTGCATACTTTTACATAAATATATATTTTTTCAA
>JAOVVB010233182.1:0-10221 GCA_028570985.1 Heterobranchus longifilis
AGCATCTCTTTGTTTCTGCTGCTTCTGGAGATCTGCATCAGTCCACATGTTTCCAGAAAAGTCACACATGACAGAAACATGTTTACAGAGAAAAGTTGTAATGTTTCGAGAAAAAAAGTTGTAATTTTTCCAGGAAAAAAAGTAGGAATGTTTACAGAAAAAGGTCGTAATATTTCAAGAAAAAAGTCGCTGATTATCTCAAAATGTCATTAATCAGTCGACCCCTGGAGAGAAGATGACAGTGCTTTTGTTCTTGGTTAATTAAAATAATTTCTGCTCCCTCATGCTGCTACTCTACTCGTAGTATTTCCCTTAACATATTAAATAACTAATATAATATTATTGTTCCCCCATATGTTTTTAATTTATTTTATAAATAAGAACTGAAAATGAGTTGAAAAAAGTGAAATCATTAAATTTTCACAGCGTCTGTGCAGGGCTGTCACAATAACAAACCTACTGCAGCAAACACCACAACCTTTTGTTTTTTCATGAGGCTGGACGCTTCTTGTTTTCAGTGTGTGTGTATTGAATTCATAGTTCATAATGAGAACAAGAGTTAAAAGTGTAATTACCTGAAAATCTAAAAAAAAATCTAAATTTTATATTTTAGAAAACAGAATAGTCTGGAAACACAAATATTTTTCCATACTCTCTTTTCTTTTTTCCAAACGTATCCAGAACTGGAAATGACTAAAATCAAATTCCAGACATTTCCATACTGCGTTTATATAAGTCAGCTTTTCATTCCTCTTCTTACATAACGTTGGAAACATCGATACGCCGTCTGATGTATTTTTTTTTTCTCTTGTGTCACAGTTTAATTTTGTGGGGAAGCTGCTGGGACCACGGGGAAATTCCATGAAACGATTACAAGAGGAGACGGGGGTGAAAATGTCCATCCTCGGCAAAGGGTCCATGAGGGATAAAGGCAAGGTAAGATATTGATTTGTGTTGAAATATAGTTGTCTGGCTGGTCTAAGATATGGATCAAATGAAAATATATACAGAGACAAAATTCCACCAAGGAGCAGAAGAATATTGGAGCACGGAGATGAATAAGAGCCAGAGGAGATTAATAGCTTTCAGCTGACAAACATACAAAACGGGGATGTTTTTCTGTGTATTGTTTAATAGCATATTCTGTAATAGTCAATTATGAATGCAAAAAAATGAATCTCTTTGCCAAAGTAATTCATCTGCTGACTCGTGGTCCCCTGGAGACAAACGTATCCGAGCGTGCACACAGACAGTCTGCTGATCTGCTGTTCACGCTCGCACCAGCAGGCTGCTATAGAGTTTCACTGCTGTTATTACTGTAATACACATCCAGACATGAAGAAACTGGAGCCGCATTTCAATACCGCAACAATGTGACCGAGGTAAAATAATGCGCAGGCTGTTACGACTTTAAACCGTAGCAGGACTTTCCACGAGGTACGGAGTCAGCTGGGGGGGGCAGAACATTTTTGGCAGTAAACGCCCAAATTTGGTGGCTTTCTAATGTCATTATTCCATCATCTTAATTATTGCATATTTTAAAGGAGCAACAGGCGAAATCATTTCACCGCTGGATGTTGCAGTTGTGCACTGCATGTAAACCAAAACAAAGCTGCTCAGCAGCCACACCTCCCTTTTCCCTCCTCTCTCTCTCCGCCCCCCCTCCTGAACGCTGCTCCCTGCTCTCTGCTGCCGTTCAACTGGAAACAATATGGCGGTCGGCCGCTCTTAAACTTTCTGTCATTCTGTCTAAACAAGTCATCAAAATCTATTTCTGAAAACAGGAGAAATAGGCAACGCCACTTCTGAATCTTGTTTTATTTTAGAGCTACATCGCCTCCTTTCATAGTTTGGTCGCTGCCCCTCCCCACTCGCTGTGGTATTTTATAAACGGGGAGTGGGCCAGCGGTTCCGAGGGGAGGCGGAGATTCACATGCACTAACATGCACGTGCGAACGTCCCGGCTTGTAAACAAAGAGGCTGAGAACAACACACAGAGAGGACGTGTGACGTCACGCTCGTCTCCAGATGAAATTATGCCACAAGTTCTTTACATTTTTTCATTCCTGAAATCTAAAAAGAATGAATTTCGCCTGTTGCTCCTTTAAGGTGTTTTGTGCAACCAGGCGTCCTGTTAATCAGTAAAGTACTCTTTAGTTTTTATCTGACTGTATAATTGTAATTAAATCAGTGGAAACGTGCTGCTGTAATGACAGACTTCCACCACTGGGTGGCAGCCTCTGACAGAGATCCAGTCCTGCTGGGTGGAAGGAGAAGAAGAGAAGGACAAAAAGTACTCTGAAATATGTATTTCCTGGAGCACACTGTGAATTTAAATGTCGTGTTTTTCTGTCTGACCAACAGTTCAAAGCACAAAGTTAACAGTTAACAATTACATGAGAAAGAAAAGCATGAAATCCTCCTCAGTATGTCGAGTAATCAACTAATTGTTCCAGCTCCACTTCTATCCATTTTTTAACAGCTTATCCTGTACAGGGTCAGGCTGGGTCGCAGCCTATCCCAGCATGCACTGGGTGTGTGTGTGTGTGTGTGTGTGTGTGTGTGTGTGCGTGTGCGTGTGTTAGAGAAAGAACAGATTACATGAAATCCCATCTCACGCTCCTCTGAAATATTCTGTGTCTGCAGCAGAGAGAAAGTCTGAGAATAAAGTTCTCAAACAGGGATATTTCAAACCAGGTTCAGGATGTGTTTAGCCAAGCTCAGCTCAAAGACTGGAAGCAGGGGGGACACTGTTAAGTCCAGTTCACACTGGGCGCGAATAAATTAATTTGCGCGAATTAATTACATATACAGTCAATGTAAACATGCGATTAGACGCGAGTTCCGGTCGGGCGGTGCGAATGACGCGAATTGGGCGTGAATCACTCATTTGCTCGAGGTGAAAAATTTGAACTCTGTCTGCAAATTCGTGCCGCGAGAGCCAATCAGCATTGAGATCCTCCAGTGATGTAATGACATCAAGGACGTGCTGGTGGAGATTTCATTCAGGACCAGCTGATAATCTCTGTGTGCAGCTACTCGGAGCTCTACGACACCACCTCGTACTTTTACCAGAACAGTGAGCGAGGAGGTCGGATTATCTGGTAAATTGTGAAAATATTTGTCTGTTACTTGATTACAGCTGTTGATTGTTGACTCGCAAGTTAGCAGCACCGGCTGCACGTCCCTTCACTAGAGGAAGCCCCGCCCCTCTCGCAGAAATTCATGTCTATTTTCAGAATGACTCGAGTGATATCAAAATATTCCAGCGTTCAAATTCGCACAAATTAAGCGAGTAGATTACGTTGGTCTGTACACAACTTTAAGATGGCACTAAAACACACTGGAATCACTTCACCTTACATTTTACTTTGTTGGGACTTTTTTCTTGAAACATTACGACTTTTTTTTCCTCATAAAATTGTGAGTTTGAGAGAAACAAATCTTTGTTTTGCATCACAGATAGGACACTTGTAAACCGCAGTCAATTTGTGAGGATATTCACGACTGTTCACCACGATCGACTTATTGTGAGTGTGGTAAAATATGTGTTTATTTCAAAGACGCAATGAATCCCAATAAAAGCCGCCTGGATCAGAGGGTACCTTCTCTCCTGGTAAGATGCGTGCGCAGTGGGCCTGTATGGAGGGTCTGTGCAGAGTGGGCTGTCTGTTCAGTAACAACACATCTCCGTTCTTTATGTGACGATTCACCTGCACACACAGAAAGAGCAGAGGGACAATGAAGCTCGGGCGGTATCACAGTATTATAGTATACCAGGGTATTTAGAAATCTTGATGGTCCTAATTTCAATAATGTCAAAAATACAGACGCTCCTCTTTCTATTAAACTTATACAGAGATGCTGGCCGACTGTTGCTGCTTTGTATCTGTTGTGGAAGTCACAGATACGTCTGAAAACTTAACAAAATCGTGTCTGGATTCATCATCTGGAGAAACACACAGCTCTGTGATTTTCACTACTTTCTTCAGGAAGTAAAGTTACATCAGGATGTCTGCCGGTTCCAGCGCTACTTGAGGTTCAGATTATGATTTTTAATGACAGTAAATGGATCAAAAGTACGCCGAATTGACTACAGCATGATGCAGATTAGTAAAAAGTATGAATTAATGTTTTGCCGTGTCTGTCCGCAAGACAACAAGTAAACAACTTTTAAAATGTTTGTTTTCTGAATGGAGTTTGGAGGGCATGATGGCAGCTGCTGCTACAGCAGTATGAACCCAAAATAAACAGATTTTGCTGTGAGATATAATTGTGATAAATGGATCAAAAGTATGCTGAAATATCTATATCATGATGAAGATTAGTAAAAAGTCTGAATTCATGCTTTGTCCACAAGACAACAAGTAAACAACTTTGAAAATATTTGTTTTCTGAATGGAGTTTGGATCCATCAATATTTCGGCACACAGATTTTTTTTCACACAAATACATAATACTGCATACCCCGGTAAAATAGCAAAACGGTATGAAGGTATGAAAAAATAGATACCGCCCAAGCCTATTCCTAACCCTTTTAAAACACCAAAGTCACACAGTTACACAAACTAACTGATCGAGGCAGCGGTAGACCAGCAACTCCTGTGTTCTGTGAGATAAAATTACTGTTTTTGTCAATGGAGTCTGGTGGTTTTGACGAGAGCAGAGATAACGGCTCCAGTTCCCCCTGCGTAAACTTAAACAGAGCTGTCTGACAGCAAGGTAAAGCTGTGTAAATATTCTAAATAAAGCATACACTTAAAATTCTATTGATTTCTTTAGGTGTCTAAAACACGTTTATCTGCTGCCCCCATCCACAGCAGTACATTGTTTATCTTCCATGTCTGTCCTCCTGTCTGTTTCTACAAACTGGGGGCGTGCAGACCTCCATCTACTGCAGATAATACACTGACTGTGGAGAAGTACCTCATACAACTACACTTCAAAACATCTGAACTATCCCTTTAAAAATGGAAATAAGGCAAGAGAAATAATGTATTAACCAATATGTAACAGCTCATGAACAGATGATGTGTTGTCTGATAAATCCTTGTGATACTCAGCTGATGAAGGAATTCTCACAGACAGCACTGATGGTTGTAGAGAGATTATGTAAGGACACAGTTGAACAACGTTAATAAATGATGGTCATTAAAAATCAGTTTATTGGTAAAGTTACAATGTATTCTGTATCAACAGTATAGTCTGAGACTGCAGGGGTGGGAGCACAATGTCTCAATCTAATTAAAACACCCAGCCCTGCACTGGCCAGCACTAATTCTATTATGTGTGACTAACATTGTGCATCAGCACTGAGCAGCATGTCTTTCTGTCCTGCATTATATATCCACTGTTTGTCTTTGTATATCCCTGGAAAACGTATGCTTCTACATTTTAATATTTTGATAATTCAGTCTAAAAATGTCAAGCCAGCCCACCAGCTTATATTCAATGATTGCTGATTTGTTCCACAACCACTATTATCACTGAACATTATAACAATATGACATAATATAATATAATATAATATAATATAATATAATATGATATAATATAATACAATATAAATAAATGGGCGTTTCGGGGTCGTGTCTAGAAGGTAACCCTAAAGTTGCAAAAACCGGTTTTATACATCCATGTCACAACTCTCGCGAGACTCATTTCCCGACGACCTAACTCTAACCATACCATTCGAAATGAATGCCTAACCATTCCCATCTTACCATATGATTCCAGATTAATGCTTAGCCATACCAATCTAACCTTAACTATTCGAGGTTAATGCCGAACCTTACCCATCTCGCGAGACTTTAGCAAATCTAGGATTACCTTCTAGCCACGACGAGTTTCGGGTACGTCCGGTATTTATCGTTTTCTTCCGTACAGCTGCAGAGAATTACGTCACTTGGTAAAAAAAAAAAAAACACAGCCATCCCAGAGAGCAGTCGCATCCTTCGTCGTCGATCCGCCTGGACAAACACCACTTCGTCGCTGTTTGAAAACAGACCGAGGTATGAAAAATTCTTATTGAGTTGGCCATTTTAAAACGGATTCATTGCACAATGCAGACCGTGCTTTCCTCTTTGACCTATTCTGTTAATTCAATGTGTGTTCGCTGGCTGCTCGCTAGCTCGGTGGCTAACGTTAGCTAGCTGCAAGCGTTGCTTTTGTTGAATGGTTATTACAGTACGGTAACGGGACATTCATAAGTCGGTGAGTCGTTGAAGGTGTAATGTTAACGCTACGACAACGCTGGTTTAACGTATTTAAAATGTTCACGTTAACGTACATAACCCAGGGGTTTGTAATTAGCTGCTAGCGTTATCTGCTAGCTAGTCCGCTACCGTTAGTTAACATTAGCTAGTTACATCGTTACGTTACATTTGCAGAAACCAAATCTGATTCAGTAATATTCAGTGAAATAGGTCTTCAATCACAGTGTGTACGTTGTGTTTTGGATAAATGAATGAAATGCCATTGGATTAAAATGGCATGGTTATGTATGTGGCTACATTAGCTTGTCGGCCGTGGCTGAAAGGGAGCCGCCCAGCGCAACTGAATACCTTTGGACATACAGCGGCCCCAGCTGTCACTCCTCTGCAATCAATTTAAAACAGACCGTTTAATAATTTACTGGTGGATGGATATTGTCAAATGCACGAGGCAACACATTTGTGAGACAGTGACTAATTTATTGTCAGTAACTAGTAGCGTAAGCGTTACATGTTTTAAGGAGTGGACCAAGGCTATGAAAAGACTGGTATCTGCAGCAGACCGTGACGGAATGTACTTTACATAAAGATAGTGTAGAGTTTGCATCAATACGGTTGTGGACTTGTGATAACGTGAAGGCGCTATTTGACACCTCTGTCGCTGACTGTCCAGGCAACTGGCTTTGTCAGGGTGGTGCCAAGTTCTTCACATACCAGCTGCCCCCCCCCCACTCTTCAGAAGAATCCAGATAGAAAACTGCAGTATACAGTCTACTAGATAACCACCGCAATGTAGGGAGTACCACAGTCATGTTTGAGAATCACAGTATTAACAATGTAAACATTGCTTCAGAGATCCCAAGCTATGTTTCATATGTATGTGTTAAATGTTATTGTCCAGAGCTGTGCTATAATCCTTTAATTATCCTGAGAACAGGGTGGTTACAACATTTCTTTTAGGAAAAAAAACCATTTGAAGTTGCCATTGTGCATTCACAATTTAAAATATTAATGCTGCATATGTTGTGGTCCTGGGCCATGGCCACAGCAGATGCTTTTGAAGCACTACCATTTGATATGAGTATTAATGTATTTATCCATGCATCCAGTGACCTCCCTATACCGCTATATACAACTTACATTTGTTATTTGTTAGGCTGTATTCTAGGACTGAACAATTTATCGAAATTTTATCGAAATCGCAATTTCACATACTGCAATTTTCAAATCGCAGGAGCCACAATATTTGTTAAAGGTGAAATATGTGTGAAAATATTCTGAATTAAGTATTGTGGTGCTACAGAGATGTCCCAGACTCCAAATTGTTTTCACAAATGGAAAAAAAAGCGTAGAAAAAAATCACTTGTTTTCACAGATTAAAAAAAAAAGAAACAGAAAAAATGAGCCTGCCTTCTCGTTTGCCTCTCAGGGCTTCCGCAGAAATGAGAATAATGGTGGGAAAAAATCCTTCTAATATTGCAAATAATATCGCAATTGCAATATATGTCAAAAATAGTCTGTCTGACATTTCCGACTGCACTTGAAAGCAGCGTCATGTACCAGCAGCGACATCATGATGAAATCAGATATCGTGATACAGAATTGCATCATCTAAATTGATAATAACAAGCATATACTAACTCAAATTTCCTACAATGAATACCCCAGTGTAGATAAATCAAACTATTGTCTTCATCTTATTACTCCGTATTTGTGTGTGCATGTATGTAAACATAATCAGTGTATAGCTGGAAAAATTTATTTAGTTTTTCTCTATAATTCACTTGAAACAGTTATATTCATTTTGTTAAATGTGAAAATACTCAGTGCTTTTAATTTGTTAAGTAGGCTATTTAATTCACATAGGAATAGGCTTCACCATGTGGTTATTTCATATTTATTTATTTATTAAATTACCAGAAGACTTTCTATATCATGACATATATTGTTATTGAGATATGAAATTACCTATAGAAGATAGATAGAAGATTTTGGCCATATCACCCAGCCCTATAGTTGAATCTATTTCGACTTTTCGCCGCAGGCTGCTGTGTTATTTTTTCGGCACCCCTCTGCAGTCTAAACCTACTACCCTCATTCAAATGAAGGGGAGAACTTGTGTTTTTGCTGGAGCACCAGAACCCGGTCTGAACGCGGCCTTAAACCAACCTCAACTCCAGGCAGCGCCCTGCCAGCCAAATGTGAAATGGTAGCAACAGAGAGTAGGAGAGTATTATTGATCCAGACATAAATAATGAGCCTTTTCTAAGCTTGACGTGACATATTTTCCTGTCATTAGGCTTAGAATTGTATGAGCAGAATCTAAGTGCTGAAACCTGGAGGCTGACCTAACGTTGCTGTGATACAGAAACATGGAAGCAAAATGGGACAGCTCTTTGAGCTGTACTGCCTAAAATACTTCCAGATATTCCCAGGGCAAATTACATGTCCCTCTACACTGCCTCATTTTAATTGGATTGTATTACAGTTCCTGATTACCTGCCATATGAATATTGTTCTCCATGTTACAACTGACTCTGACAGCACGGTTAAAGATCATTTTTCTTTCTTTTTCAATAAATATTACTCATTCCATTATTGGGCTGAATAGCTGGACTTGTACATGAGTTAGCTGTGGTTCCAGCCAACGTTTGTAATGCATGTAATGTTGTTAGAAGACCATTCACGTTTCTGCAGGGTCAGCTCTGCAGTCATCTGTAATAACCTCTTTGTTTTGCTGTTGAGGAATATTGATGACATGCAGCCAGGGTGGGCGATATGACAATATTAGATCGTGAATGATTAAAATGTCTCCACGATCTGCCTTTTACAGAGAGCTCGTTGTTATCGTGCTACAGTGTACATTCTAGCAGTCGCAGTTCTACGGCTCAGTTAACCCTGTATTCAACAGCAGAGCAGCATGCTGCTAAATGATTGGCTGCTGCGTCATAAATGTGTGTAGATTGTTAAAGTTTGATGTTAAAAGACTGTTAAAGCAGATACTCAGACAGACACATTTTCCAGCCCAGGGGAAACCCTGTACATGCATTGAAAAGTAACAGTGATGAATATTTAAAGAAACGTTTTAAAGTGTTAAATTTGATGTAGTGTGGTGTTTTGTTATATATTTTTTTTAAATAGGGAAATTTGATTTTACCGTTACTGCAGTAACTTACAAAATGGTTCTAAAAACCAACATGAAAAAGAATCGTGATAAGATCATAGATCGTGATCCTGTCTGAAAAAAAATTGTGATATGATAATTTTGCCATGTCGCCCACTCCTACATGCAGCCAGGGTGGGCAATTTAAAAAAAAAATCTACCGGCCGATCTTTTCCTAAACCTAACCAAAGTAGCTTTCTGTCAGGTCACAACGTTAACGAAAAAAATATTTCCCCCGAAACATAATTGAGTATGCAGTTTAATTGTACGGGAACGTAATCTTGTAGGAGACAGGGTTGCCTGTCATTGTTTCAGGTAAGGCTGAACAATTAATCGAAATTTTAGCGAAATTGCAATATGGCCTACTGCAATTTTCAAATCGCAGGAGGTGCAATATTTGTTAAAGGCGAAATGTGTGTCAATATACCATTTTATATTAAATTATTAAAAGCAGAGATGTCCTGGCCTACACATCATAATCGACAGATCCTCGCAAAAACATCACACCATAATGATTTTAATATGTGTTTGAAATGACAATGAGAATAATGATGTAAAAATGATCACTCCTCTAATATCGCAAATCATATCGCAATTGCAATGTCAGTCAAAATAATCGCAATTAGATATTTTTTCAAAAATCAGCCCAGGTTTCATGCACCAGCCTGCTAGTTCTCATTATAAACCGTCTCAGTGTTGTGACCATAATGAACCTTGATCTGTGTCTCAAACTATGACGTGTTGGGTCCTTGAATTTGACAGAATGGGGCCTGGGACGTCCTTGAAAAGTCCTTGAATTTAATGTTTAAGAAGGTGTGGGAACCCACAGTTCTTGTAGTGCCACAC
>JAOVVB010233183.1:0-10220 GCA_028570985.1 Heterobranchus longifilis
GGGAAGAGTTCTCAGTTTCTCTCATAGGATCTTTGTTTATCTTTCATGGACTACCATAAAGTTCTATTCCTTGCTGGCGTGCTCTCATTAAAAATGATATTAGATGGTAAAAAAGGTTGCCATATACCATACATTGAGCAACATCACACAAGAGGGAGTGCTGTTGTGATGAATATCAGCACAGCTGTGATGCGGTCGTAGAAACGAGGACTAGTTTTAAATTCTTACTGGCAGTATGTAGCACAAAGGTGAGGAGAATAAACCATGGAGGTGGTGGACAGTCGTGTAAATCTCGTAAGTTTCTCTTTACTTTGCTACTTCTTCTGCTTTAGAATATCAGCTCTGTTATCTTCTGGGGTCGCCAGTTAAATCCCAAATAGTGTTAAAAGGAAAGTTAGTGTGCTAGGGTGTACAATCCCTTACCCCATATACCAAGTAGGGCCATTGATCAAAGCTTGAAGAGCGATTTCGGATTCAGCCTTGTGTTAGCTTTGTAGCCATGAATAAAAGAACACAGAGGTACAGAGACATTTCGGAACAACTTAGAAGTGATTGTTAAGAAGTCGAAATGTTTTTTCCTGCTGAAAATGCTTCTGTAACTGGTTTAAATGTAGTTTTTGGTAGACAGCTGCTCTCCCCACAGTATGGTTGACCATACCGACCTCCTTTCACCCACACGTCGACTGACAGCTAGTGTGATTTAATGATTATTGGAACAGCTGCGATGCGGAGTGATACATATAGTTAAACATCCCAGTGCTGTTGTGCTCTATTAACACCACTTATGGAATGCCTCCCGTCCAATCAGACTGCTTGCTTGTAACTAACTGTTGCTCCTTGCTACAGATCGTCCATCATCCATGTCCATCATCCATCATCCATGTCCTTTAAAAAAGGTAGTTGCATGGGCTTGAAAGGTAGTTCAACTTTGTTACTTATATAATAACTCATATTCTGTTCTAATAATAATTCTTAGGAATAATCTAGTGATGCTTGTGAGACCGTGAGACATCCCGCGTTGTGCTATGTGAAAGAAAGTTAGAGTAACTCTAAAGCAATAGAAAGAAACATGAAGTGTGTGTGTGTGTGTGTGTGTGTGTGTGTGAGATGAAGTGATGGATGGAGGCGATACAGGAGGAAGTGGAGCAGAAAGTTCCCCTCATCAGCGCCGCAGGTGTGCAGGGTTGGAGCAGAGATAAGGGGCCAGGCTTTTCACACAGTGATTGTGAAGATATAGATGAAGGGAAATGAGGGAATTGGTGGGGCAGAATAGAGGAGAGCAGGAACCCACCAGGGTACTACACTGTTTCATTTCATTACTGCTCTGCCTTTTGCAGCCCATCAGCACCATTGCAATCTGTCTTGGGACACACTGTCAATCAACAGGTTTTAAGCTATCTATCTAAACATTGGTTTAGCCTTATTTAAATGAATCTAGGAAATAAATTAGCTCTAGCCCAGGCACCAGGGCCAAACAGATTATCTATCCTATGTGGCAAAAATAAATAAAAATGAATGGGACCATCACTTGACCATAATGTCGATATATGGGCCTTCTTCAAACTGTTGCCATGAAGTAAAAATCACACAATATTATGTAGCTTTATAATTTTATTTCCTTACAAAGAAGGATGGAACCTAACCCAAATATGTTCCAGGATGATGCCTGTGTGCACAAATCTAGGTAGGTCTTGGAAGACAGGTCTTGAATGGAGTGGAAGAACCAGGCCTCCTTTCTTGAAATCAATACCTGACCTTGATGATTAGGATGTTCAAAAAGCTCATATATGTGGAATGAGCATATGTCCAACATATTTGGCGAATCTACATTAACAGGATTTGGCAGATGTTCTTACCGAAAAACGACATCGGAGTAGTTTAAGGGCCTTCCTCAAGAGCCCAACAGAGGCAATTCGGTGGCCCTGGGGTTTGAATCTGGGACTTTCTGATCTGTATCAAATGCCTCAATCACTGAGCTACCCCTGCCCCATCTGTGTGCCAGTCTTGCATTTACAGTTTAATTATTTGTTGAAGTAATGGTCATAGGTTTGTTTTTCCAGCTACTCTATACAAACAATACAGAAAAGTGAGGCTACACCTACTCCTGAGGCTTCAGTCTCACCAGAACTTGGCATTGACGTGTTTTGTGTTCTGAGATGCAGTTATAGTTATTTGATTTAGGGTTATTTTGATTTTTTTTTTTATTGGACCAGACACAGTCCTCTTGAAGCAGATGCTAAAAAATTCTACCAACAGATAAAACACTTTTTGTGTCACATCACGAGTTCATTTTAAAGAGGACTCGTTTTTTTTTCTGGTCCACTACAGCTCTGATGTGGTTCCTGTGGAGCTCTCAGAACTTTTATGGGCTTTGGATTATGGGCCATCAGCCCTGGTTAATGCCAATGCCAACACTGTGGCCATAACAAGACTGGCCTGTAAGCAACGACAAGTAAACTGGGTGCTTCATATAAGCACCATAATGGTATATGATCTAAGTGTAACACACACATTCATGTGTGCATGAACTTTGCTTGTTATCCCCGTTATTGGTGTCTGGGCACTCCGTTTTCCTCCCACAGTCCAAAGACGTGCAGTTTAGATCAACTGGTGTTCCCAAATTGCCTGTAGTGTGTGAATGGATTGGCACACTGTCTATGGTGTAACCCACATTGTACTTGATGTCTCCTCGTATATGCTCCAGGCTTCCTGCGACCCTGTATATGAATAAATGAATCTCACTTTATACTAGAGATGGGGGAAAAAAATATTCAAAGATACATCATGATTTTTTCATTTGGCTGAATCATGTTTTAAGATAAAATTTTAACTGTATTTACAGGCTTTTTGCATTCCTCTACAATCCTGCAGGTGGTGCACTCTAAACTATTCACACAGCATAGCATCCTGGGTGTTAGGAACCAATTATTTGCTAAGTTTGTATAGTATTGTTACAAAGTCAGAAAAAATATTGTGATATTTCTAGAATCGTGATACTTTATACTAGAATTGCAATAGAAATCGAATCAGCCCTAAGGTAACGTGATAATATCGTATCGCGAGGGCCCTGGAGATTCCCATCCCTACAGTATTATCCCCATATTATTTATACTGTATTATAGTAATATTTGACTATAAAACTTTTAAATGTAACAAGGGGATTAACCACCAGTGTCCCACTGGCAGTCAATAATTAGTGAATAAAGATGCACTTTTTTCTGTACAGTGGTTCCTTTCATACAAATGTAATCCGTTCCGGAGACAAAAAATTTTGTATTGCAAAATGCATTTTTTTCATAGGAAATAATGTAGATATAGATAATCCATTTCAGCCACTCGAAAATCTTACCAATATTACCAATTTTTAACACTATAATTATATTTTATATAATACTTAGACATTAAACCTCATTTAACTTTAATTTATGATTCCTCTTGGCACCGGCAAGTTTAAAAAACTAATTTGAAATTGTCTCACTTTTCTTCTTGCTACCATCCTTGATCGCATGCATGGGACCCATAGTACTATGTCTTCACTAAATTATGCACAAAATGCAAAAAAAAAAAAAAATGAGTTCGCTTGGCTTTTCATTGACGCAAAAAAGTTTTAAGCTTAGCCGGCGTTCAGTTTGGCTTGGTTTGGTTGCTTGGATGGCGAAAATGCTTTCTTGCAAAATTCCAGTTCTTAAGGTGAAAAATTCTTGAAGCTGGGCGTTTGTATGCCGAGGTACCATTGTATTTCATAGTGAATGCTGTTTTCTGACCTGAAATAGAGCAATTTATTTTATGTAAGTAAAATGATAGGACATTACAGGAGTAGCTCGGAAAACAAGCCAAATCCATGATTGACGAATGTTCTTCTAAGAATAAAATATTAAATTATTATTAATTAAGTGCATGTGAGCCTAACGTTTATATCACACACTGGATATCATAGATCTAAGTAACTGTAACTGTTTACAGCATTTCATCTAATAAAAAAACATTAACCCATCTCTTTATGATTATTTGTTTTCAGTCCAGGCTTGCGTGCACCAATATGGTGGACGTATTTTCAATCAACCCACAAGTAAAACGAACTGCAAAATGGCATTTAACCGAGCCGAACTAAGATCACCTTCAATTCACAGGCGTCTGAGTTCAATTGAAGTGTTCAAATGGACAGAAAAAGTGCTGACTAATCACTTTGACTTCATTTGTAGTGGCTGAAAGGCACCAACACCTATAGAATAGCTGGACTCAGTGTGGCCACTCTCATCTGTCCCCTCTTGTCAACAAGGCTTTCTGCCTGCAAAGCTGCCACTCTTTTTCTTTTTCTTTCTTCCTTCCTATTCTGTGTAAACGCCTGGAACTATTGTGAAAATCCCAGGAGATCAGCAGTTTCTGGAATACTAACACCAATGATGCCACTGTCAAAGCCACTGAGATCACATTCTCATCTGTGATGTATTCAAGCTGTTGACCTGTATTTGCACACTTTCAGACATTGCACTGCTTCCACGTGATCGGAGAATGATATGGACCTGCAGGCGGACAGGTTTGTACTGGAATCTTTGGATTCATGTCACCTTCCACAGCCATACTGGTCGTTGGATTGGCTATGGTAAAATGCCTGTGGATGCGAAAGAGTATGAGAACAATGCCCTGCAACAGATTGATCTTTTATCCAGGGTGTATTCCTGGGTTAGGCTCCATGAAACTCCATTAAAATGAATTTTGCCCAACTTTATCTTACATTTTTATTTCCCTGCAAGAATTAGCATGTGCGCTCACTCAAACAGTGCTAGAACCACAATTGTGACCCGAGATCCTTTTAAAATAATGCTGTATCTCTGAGGCCCAAGGCTGCAACGATTTGTTTTTCTCTGCACCAAACTCAGACAGTTTATGTGTGCTTGTTTGACACTAAAAGCCTTAGTATTAGTGTTAATTGTTAATGAATAGAAAACACATTATCTCCCATACATTTCTAGACAGGCGGAAAAACAATGCCCCAGGGAGCACAGCAACATGACTCATGATTTGCAGTAATACTTGCAAAAGACTTCAAACAAACGGACGTACACATAGTCGACAGGTAATTCGTTACTAGACATCTTCAGTATAAGTATAGTCCATACAGTCGTGCGAGCTAACAACTGACTTCTTCATATTTTGTTTTCATGGTTTCATTTTTTTTTTGTATTTTTAATGTTGTCTTGGGGAACAGTTCTCCAGGCTTCCTTAAGGCCTTTTTTTTTTGGTTCTTATTTTCAGTCCAGTCCCTGTACCTGACCAGTTTCAGAAGACTGTTTTTCTGTTTGTTAAGCTGCACAGTGATGCATGAACCAGTGAGATAAGACTGAAATAAGATGCATATGATAATCATAATCAGGCCGGTGATTAGTATACTATGACGCTAAATGCTGAATGCTGAGTGGTTGGAACAGACGAGAGGGGAAATGAGGTTGCTGATGAGGTTGTTACATAAACTTTTTAAAACATTATTTTTAGGGACTTGGCAGCCTGTCAGAATAAAGCATTTGTTCCCATTTCTTTTAAATCATTTGATTTAAAATAAATCAAATTTTAGTCTTCATTTCTTTAATATGAAGTAATAGAACAGGCTCAAGTGACAGTACTGTATATTGAGACGAAACAATGTTAACATACTGTATGGAGCAAGATAAACACATGACAGACAATAAAGCATAAAACATAAAACATTTAACATGATGGTACAGTATGACATTGACGTAAACACAATGTCCTAGCATTGCCTAGAAGGAAATGTATAAAGTGTCAGTGTGATGGAGAAAAAGATGGAGCGATATCTACAGAATTAGCGTCTGGATGTTTACTTTATTATGTTTCTGATCATAGTGACAATGCAGTGAATAAGAGGAAATCTTGCAGTGTTAACTTGATATCCTAGTAGGCTTTCTTCAGTTTGTGTTCATTAAAAATGCAAAAGATGAAGAAGGAGAAGAAGAAGGGCTAATTAATACACACACACACACATACACACACACACACACACGCACACACACGCACACACACACACACACACACAATGCTGTCACAATCCTGACTGTTCTGCTTTCAGTCTTAATTACCTTTGCTATTTAAGCCCTTGTCTTTCTACATCCTGCTAAGTCAACATCTTACAAGTCTAAAAGGTTTCTTCTTGCTTCTAACGCTTTATTGATCTCTCCTTGTGCTTGTTTAGTGGAATTAGACTTGATTTCGGTGCATAGATTTCTCTTTTTCTGGTACTATTTAAATTGTATTTTGTTAGGCTTTTTTAAAATAATTTCTTAAGTCAGGAGTAAAACACTTGATGATAGGTGGTTTAGGGGAATAAAAAAACGTATAAGAAAACAAAAAATTTAACATGGCGATTGGGATGTAGTCTAATTAAGTTATTTTTATCTTCCTATAGCAGCATGTCCTTATGAATTATTTATACAACAGTTAGTTCCGACCGAGTGATCTGATTGGATAAGAGGCATTTTATGAGTGGTGATATAAAGCATAACTTCACTGGGATGCTTAACTCTATGTATCACAGTTTTTCTGTCAACGATTAATTACACTAACTGTGGGTCGCAGCATGGGTGAAAATAGGTCAGTACCGTCTGCAGTACTGTGAAGAGAGCAGCTGCCTGCCAAAACCAACATTCAAAATCACTCACAGATTCACTTTCAGCAAGAAGACACATCTAATAACATTGTCATTTTAAACAACACTTTGCCTACTTAGTAATTGCTTCTAAGGTGTCAGGGTTCGATTCCCGGCCAGGCTCAATTCCCGTCTCTGTGTGCATGGAGTTTGCATGTTCTCCCCATGCTTAGTGGGTTTCATCCGGGTACTCCGGTTTCCTCCCACAGTCCAACGACCTGCAGATTAGGCTAGTTGGCGTTCCCAAATTGCCCGTAGTGTGTGAATGAGTGTGTGAGTGAGTGTATGTGTGTGTGCCCTGCATAGATTGGCACCCTGTCCAGGGTGCACACTGCCTCGTGCCCTAAGCCTTCTGGGATAGGCTCCAGGCCCCCTGCGACCCTGAATACAGGATAAAGCGGTATAGGCGATGAGTAAATGAGTGTGTATGGACAATCATGCAAGTATGTGTAATGAAATTGTTGCTATAGAAACAATCACAATTGCAATGGCAAATGTTTATTAGTGGAAGTGTGGAAGTAAATCACAGTGGCAATTGTTACACATGAATGTAGACTTGTAAAATCTCTCATAAGATATTAATGTATCGCAATTTCTTAGATATTAATCTGAATTCCCTCGCTCTCCAGCTCCTTCTTTTTGTCCTTATGATTCTGAAGTGTAGTGAAGGGGAACGGTGTATTCTGTGTCACATCAATAGCTGAGAATAGCTTCTCTCTGCAGAGCAGTAATATCAGTGCCTAGGGATGTGTGCGTGTGTGTGTGTCACTAAAACACACCAGTCGTAAAAAGATATTGACAGACTGTTTGTCTGAATGCAAATGAAGGAAATAAACAGCAGTATGACCTCACAAAACATAATATTCTACAACAACCTGCAATAAAACAAAAGTGTTCGTGCATGTGTGTGTGCATGTAGTGTATGTATTCTTTATATTATAGTTTATTGTATTGAAGCAAGATGTAAGAAAATGATTGGGGGGTAATTACTGTATATATGTATATATTGTATATACAGTATATTGTAGATCATTGTGTTCAAACAAGACATTGTGAGACATAGGAACATAATTTTGTGTGTGTGTTATGCATGTATATATTTTATACATTGTAGATTATTGTGATTAAGCAAGACCATATAAATATGATTGTGTGTGTGTGTGTGTGTGTGTGTGTGCGTGTGTGTGTGTGTGTGTAGATGGCTGCAGGTATATTTCTTGTTTGCTAGCGTCTCTTTTTAAGCCTTGGTGTCCAGGGGTAGCACTATTGATTTTCGCTCAGGATCACTTTAATGTTACAGAATAGAAGAAAAACACACAATCAAATGAAGTGCAAAAGTTTGTGCACATCAATCCTCTGCACCTGTCACCTAAGGTGACTTCTCATTAACAAGCTCTGTCAATAGGTGTGTGTGTGTGTGTGTGTGTGTGTGTGTGTGTGTGTGTGTGCTTTGTCCATTTTCATTAGATCCATCTAAAGGCTCATCAAATGCAATTTACCTTTACAGATCTCATTCATGTCCATTCACCACATTCTGTATATTCATCATCTGTATTTCTTTTCTGCTATTTTACTCAAAGACAAAGACAAATAATCAATTCCTATTATTATTATTATTATATTTTTACTATTTCTATCGTTATAGTAGTAGAAGTAGTAGTCATTTTAGTAGTAGTCTCTTTTTATTAATATTAGTAGTAGTCTCTTATTATTTTTATTATTGTAATAATAAGAATGTTATAATATAAATTGTATTATAATTAATACTACTACTAATAACAATAATAGTCATTATTGCCTCTGGCTCAGTTACACATTTAAAATGTATTTTGTGAGTTGGTTTGTTTCTATAAAGCTGATTTGTGAAATTAACAACAAAAAAAATTAAATAGGAATGTGAAAAAAGAAGAAAAAGAGAAAGAAGAAAAAGACAAAAATGAATACAAAGTGTAGTATGATGATGACGATGAAAATGAAGAAAAGGCTGAAGAAGCAGAAGAAAAAGACAAAGAGGAAGAAAAAAAAGAGAAAAGAGAATTGAAGGAATAAGTTAATATACTGTTATCTTGTCAACTTCTCACTCAGTGTAGTAAGTGAGTGTAGTGATTTCCATCATACTCAAACCCTGAAATGAAAAACTCGTGTGCAAGTGTACAGTAGATTATTTTTTTTTTTTAAACAGTTAACGGACAGGATCTTTGGAGGACCTTGTCTTTCATATTGAGGCTTTTCTTGTTGTAGGTGTGAATTAAAGAATATGCCGTTTTAAAAGGTTTTCTTTATTTTTCTTTCTTTCTTTAATGAAACCCAGTGTGGCACTAATGCAAATCAGTTCATTTAGTACTCATGACAGCCTTAAAGACACTTCTAGAGTGGTGACGTCCATGCAGTTTAATGCGGTGACTTACTTCATGTAATATAAAACAGCAATACAAACACCATTTAATTGAGGCTTTAACATGATTTTTTTTCACATATACCTTATTAACATAATGCTCACTCATGCCTACAATTTGTGTTTTATAGTATTTGGTCTCACTGCCTTTATTACACATTACATTTCAGTTCAGTTTCCCTCCAACTTAAACATGAGAACAATTAGCATGCTAAGAAAATCTCATTAGTGCATACAATTTATCCTACAAAACACACAAATTAACTCTTCTTATTATAGATTGCAATAAATCTGTGGCTGAGTGCATGCAGAATGCAGAACGGCTTGGTGTATATGTTCACATTTTGTAAATAACAGATACATTATTTATTCAATTTATGGACACTACATTATACACTTTAATAGACACTATATACTAGCCCTGATAATTATACTAGCATAATATATTAGCCCTGTTTTTATTCAATAAAATATTCTTCTAACGTAGGCAAATGCCTTTTATGCATATAAATCCAGAACACATCTACAAAGAAAAATATATATAAAATACAACAGCAAATTAAAATATGCAACAACAAATCCTGAGACAGCAAAACAACAAAAACAAGACAAGAAATTCAGAATCATGACTACTAACCAATCACAAGACAGCAAAATAAAAACAAAACAGTAAAATATAAAAAAGACAGCAAAACCAAGTAGAAGATCAAACTCAGAAACAAGAAATCAAAAACAAACAAGAGATCACAACCAAATACAAGAGATTAAACTCAAACAAAAGATTACAACCAAGCAGAAAATCTCAAATAAAAAAATGACAGCAAAACCAAAACAAAAATCAGTCAGTCAGTTGCTTTAATGCCAGTAGGGCAGTGACCACTAGGTTAATAGAGTGTCCTCACTGGTGCTATGGCCATGGGAAGCAAATCTCTGCAGAACTCCTTCCAGTTAGACTTGGGCCTTGGTGGCGGGTGTACGTGCATGTTATTCACAAGTTCTGACGCGTGTCTTTCTTGTTACACAGTGTCACTGACGAGTCCAGAGGTTTCGTTGATTTCTTTGTCTCTTGTTTATTTTCAACATCGAGGTACAACGGTTGTTACAGTTTCTTGCATAAATCCACTGTAGTCACGACAAGTCGCTTGCTGTGTTCTGTAGCTTCGA
>JAOVVB010233184.1:0-10220 GCA_028570985.1 Heterobranchus longifilis
ATTATGCTTTTCCTTATTTTCTGACATATATAAGGTTACAATGTCAGGTGTTCATATTAAACATGGCCAAAGTGTTAAATAATAAGGTAGACATTATGTACAAGTAATCCCTGTGAGCACAAACCACATATTTCCTATTTCCTATGTTTCCAATACTTTTTTCTACTCTCGGCCTGGACTGACGTCAATCTGTGCCGGGTTTCCTTATGGTCATCTGCTCCAAGGAGAACACCCCACCCCCCCCCACCCCCCGCTGCAGGTGAAGGCTTCAGCATGTCACCCAGAAAGTGCTTTTTCGGTTGCGAGGAGAAATTAATCTTGTTTGCCTTTCCTAAAGAAGAGAGCACCAGACAAGTTTGCATACAGTTTCTTTTTTCAGGTCAACAGCCGCATGCAAACGTGTTTGTTTGTTAACAGCACTTCTTAGACTCTTTTGTCAACAAGGCCCAGTATGGAGCAGGATTTTCAGCTAAGCTGGTGCTAAAAGACAGGGCTGTTCCATCTATAAAGGGCCGTGCTGAGGGGCCACAAGCTGTAAGTAAATATCACTGAAATGTTTATCTTGTATTAATAATCTGACCAAATAGCTTGTGTATATCCAGTTTATGTGCCGACAATGGACGTATAGGGCTGCTCATGTAGCTAAAGCTAGTTAACAGAGCTAGTTGTGATTTGCACCTGAGCCATCAATACAGCTGTGCACCAAGCAGTCAGATGTATGCATTTATTTCAACCATATCCATTCAAAATAGTGGCGTTATTTTTCCAACCGCAGAGGAAAAGTCACCATCCCCCGAACACGTTACAAGTTGCAAACTAGAAGCAGTCCAGCTAACTGCGCTAACGCTAACAGTGGGGGAGGTCGAGGAATGAAAGGCAGATGAACTACTTTGTACACTCCGTTTTTTTTTCCACGTGAATGACTATTTAAACCACTGTTACCTCTTTCTGGTGGATCTTTCATTCAGTTGGAAAAGGTATTGTAGAGACAGCAGTGTACATCAACATATTAATTTTGTTTCAGAGAAAAAAGTTAAAAAAAGAGACATGCCAGGAATTTTCTGGAACTTGCTATAAATGGAAGAAAGATCAACAGATCCTATTTCAACATCTTAAACAGGACAGCAAAATCACAGTGGGTGGAGACATGAGAGCACACTCACCAGGTGAATAGTCAAAAAAAAAAAAAATATATGCACGCTTGTTGCCGAAAATCGAGTTTGTTTCGGTCTATAAAGTGTAATACGTGATTTATAATTTTTCTCCTATAAAAGACACTAAAAGTTACTCCCTGATGCACCTGAGCAGCAACAAAATAATTGACCTTCAGCTTGTACAGGTAAACCTCCATTTCTATTCACAAAAAGTCAACAAGACTTGTGTGCACTTGACTATTTATAATGTGTATATTTATGTGATAAAGGGCACACATGGAAAAGATGCCTGGACTTTCTGGATGCAAACCATGTGACTGTGGATTACATTGTGACTGACCGCCATCCACAGGTGCAGAAATATCTGAGGGAGCGACAGGTCACACAATAATACGATGTTTGGCACCTTGAGAAGGGTAATTACAATTTTTAAATAAATGTAAGACCATATAAAACTCTAAGGAAAAGTACTGAAAGTTCTGCATTATTATTTACCGTTTCCAAACTTCATATCTTGTCAGGTCTGTCCAAAAAGCTGGAAAACCGTCAAAAAACAAGCAGTGCACGACTGTGCGCAAGTGGTTGTCCAGCATCAAAAACCATGTTTACTGGACAGCTGTGACATCAAAGTCTGGACCAGAGAAGCTTGCCAAATGGAAGTCCTTAGCCAACCACATCGTGAATGTCCACACACACGATGATCCGCTCAGTGTGCTCATCCTGTCAGAGCATCCAGAGACCCCAGCAAGTGGTTTCAACCAGGTTTGTCTCAAGTCATTTTCATCTAATAATAACTGATTACATGAGGACATGATTGTAAAATCCATAAGGATATGGAATACTAATAAATCAAGCTGTCTGGAAAACATCAAATTACATGGACACTTATATCCTTTGAATTTGATCTGTCATTACAGGTTCAGTGGTCCGTTACAAAGCTGGAAACAATCCTGATGAACAAAAGAGTTCTCAAAGACGTGGAAAAACTGAGCCATGACCACCAAATGGATAAAAAAAAAATATATATATATATATCTTATGGTAGGGTTGAACAATTAAACAAAGACAAAAACACGCTCGACTCACAGTGAGGCTTGAGGCCTGCGTGCTGAATCCTTAATGTGGATGAGGAGTACAAAATGAGATAGCACAGCACTTTTGGGCTGAACAATTCATCAGAATTTTTTTTAAATCACAATATGGTCTACTGTAATTTCAAAATTGCAGGTGGTGCAATATTTGTTAAAGGCAAAATTTGTGTCAAAATATAATTTGTCCTGGCCTGCACATCAAATTCTACAGACTTGAGAAGAAAATATCTTAGTTTGTTACAGATACTCAAAAAAAGCACACCATGATCATTTTAATGTTTTTCAATGAAAATTAAGATAATGATGGAAAAACGATCATTCCCTCTAATATCGCAAATCATATCGCAATTACAATATCAGTCAAAATAATCGCAATTAGATATTTTTTCAAAATCGTGCAGCTCTAATGGGTATTGGAACGCACAGTAAGTCTATGTAATTGTAATTGTAATTGGAAATTTAAAATTAACTGAAAGGTTCCAGACTAATATGCATTTGTGAATTATTTTGGCTACTGGCCCACTGATGAAAGTATTTTGAGCTGGGTGTTAAAATCACACACTTTTCACACTGTTTGTTTGGATGTCTGGGATGTAAGATCCCAAAACACACCTGCAATTATCGCTTATCGCCATAGGTGCTGCCAAAGAATATGAAACTGAGATCTTGGAGATTCTCTAAGTACAGCCTTGATGACTATGGTGGCGAAAATTCGACCAGAATCTATGATCACGTTCATTTCTCCCGTTGGAATCAATACATTCAGAGCGGCTGCTGGTCTCCTGAAGAGGCGGGGCCGTAACTAAACACACGTGACACAGATACAGGAAATGGTTTATCCACTGCTCATGATCACCTCGTTCACTGTGACTAATGAGCCCTTGTTTCTGATTGTTTGTTCTGAGGGTTTGTGTTAATTAGAGTAATGCTGATTTTGATTGTCATCAGGTTGCATTCAGACAAGAGGGTTTCAATGGGCGTTAAATTGAAGGGGAATCGCTCAGGCAGTCCAATAATAACACTGATATTAAACAGGTTTCAGGTGAGACGTACAGTATTCTAAATGGATTTTAAGGTAACTATACTGTTTTCAGTGTTAGCATTGGGGGGCCCAAAATATGGAAGATAATTAAGTGGCTACTAACGTTGTCGCCGTCATTATAGAATGAAGCAATTCATTTCTTAAATTTCACCAAATGTTATTAAAATGTAATGTTGTATTATTTGTTTTTCTCAGGGCTTTTTAACCTCCGTGGTGCAGACATCGAGTACAACCCAGTTTTCTTTGCATATGCCATCGTGGGGATGAACACAATAAGGTAATGGAATATAACAATGCTGCAACATATTGTCAGTTTTTGTGACACTTCGTGACACTAGAGGCAAAAACATTTTTTTCGTGCACGGGTAAAAATTTTAGATTTTTCTCAATTTGTCCTCTTTCAGACTAGTGGATAGAACACATCAAAAATACACATTTAAGTTATTTATTTTACTACACTTTGTCTCTTTGTAGATTTCTCCTAAATTCACCAACAGTTAGCATCAGATAATGCGTCATTTGCATATTTAAACATAACATTTCTGAAAACTTGGAATACAAAAAAATATTGTCTTGTGAGTAATCAACTGGGGAAGTTTCATGGTGATATCTATTATTTGTTTTTTTTTACCCTATTCAACTGTAGTGTCTTGCAAAATGTATGTGTGGAATTTTATAATACATATCATAAAAGGCCGTTTTCTCTAAATTAGTTTTTTCTCAAACTGAGAAATCGCCACTTCAGTAGCACTTACACACACCAAACTTTCCAGTTTAATTTCTCTCTATATTCTGAAGGTTTCTCCAGAATAAATCATTCATAGCCTGATTTATACAACATTTTATTCCTTAAAAACATGGTGAAAATTGATTCATTTTAATTAATTATTTAATTTAAAAAAAGAGATGTCCAAAACCACCTCTGTAAAAACCTTAGACTCTAATATGTCAACAAAATGACACAAGAATTTTGAACCTAGCTTTATCCAATGTTCAGATTTCTGTTGTGGAAATGTATGCAAATTAGTACATATTTAATAATATATTGCCTAATTTGAATATTTAAACATAAAATTTCAGAAAACTTGTGATACAAAAAAATAATGTCTTAATGTAAGTAATCAACTGTGGAAGTTTCATGGAGAAATCTATTAGTTACTTCTTCTTTTTTTTACCCTATTCACCTGTAGTGTCAGGTAGTATGCTA
Organism: Heterobranchus longifilis; assembly: GCA_028570985.1. Lineage (NCBI taxonomy): Eukaryota > Metazoa > Chordata > Actinopteri > Siluriformes > Clariidae > Heterobranchus > Heterobranchus longifilis. The sequence goes on from JAOVVB010233184.1 coordinate 4,495, forward strand.
CTAACTGATATGAAGGACTAAAGGAATAACTGGTGATGATAAATTAAATTCAAATTCAAATTTATTTCAGGCACAAACTCACCATGCAAGATGGTATCAGAGCACCTCACAGTTAAAAAATATATACAGCATAAAGTTTAAGTTTAAGGAATATTTAAAAAAAAAAACATTCCAAATGCATCAAAGAGGATAGTTAAATACATTGAAACACATAAGCATAATACATAGCACAAAGTAAACAGTTGACAGAAAAGAGATGAAGAATGTCTGCCTCCTGGACCAAAAATTATGGCTCAGCATATCTTAAACTCAGGATATAAACTCATTTTGCATAAACTAATAACACAATAACACACACACATGCTCCTTTACGTACATTAAAACACACAGAAACTGTAGGTTTTCACTGAACTCCTCCCTCCTCTCTGCAGACTTTTTGTGGACCTAAAGCGTCTTTCTGATCCCGCACTGAGAGACCACCTGCAGCTGGACTCCCCCAGCAAGCCCGAGCTGAGCGTCCACACGTTCCCGTACGAGTCGGTCTACACGGAGCTCCAGGCCATCTGCGCGGCGCACAGCCCCAAAGACAAAGTGTGGATCTGTGACAAGGCCAGTTGTGCGCTCACGCAGGTCATCCCCAAGGTGAGAGAGCGCCATGACAACAGCAGCTGCACCGTATCTCCATTGTGTTTTCCTGGGTCGTAAATGGGGTAATTAAAGGACAGTCAGGTTATTATTGGGGACAACCTTTTTTTTAACAAAACCACTCCTAATATGCGTCATTATACCAGGATTACTGATCGACTTACCTTTGTGTGAAAACGTCCGGTCAGCAGTTAATTTATTTATCTGTCAGTGCAGACAGGCATTTTGATGATCAGCATCCATTCTCTTGGCTTTGACTTTGCTTGAAATATTTCTAATATTGACATTTCAACACAATTTACTATTTCATTTATTTTAAGGTAACATCAGCTACTTTTAAAGGCAAGGCAACTTTATTTGTATACAGGGTTCCTGCAGATCCTTAAAAAGTCTTGAAAAGGCACTGAATCAAAAAAAATAAGGCCTTAATTGGTATTAAAATGTGTGAAATCAATCTGTCAAAAATGCTAAGTCCAGGGTTGGACACTTGAAAACACTTGAATTTTAATGTGGAGTTTTCAAGGTTTGAAAAGTGCTTGGATTTTGAGTAAAGTGCTTGAAACTGTAGTGTGTAGGATGCCACGTCACAATAACATCGAATTTAATGTGATGAAGAAGTGAAATAATCAGTGTACTGTATGTACTCTATGTACTGTATATAAATATGTATCTTACCACAGCTGTAAGGTGCTGGAAAAGCTTGAAAATGCACCTTTAAAATGCTTGAAAAGTGCTTGAGTTTGAGGTGTAGGAACCCTGTAAGTCATGGGAAGTGGGATCTTATGAATCATTGCTTTCTGACGTTGCATTGTAAAATCTCAAAATGCTTGGTAGCATCTTTTTTTTAAATAATTTACCAAATACCTCTCGCATTAACATGCAAATTCCAAGATCTAAGATTTCACGGCATGTCTGAAACCTGAAAGACAATGCAGACGAGGCTCGGTGTATTTTATGCAAAACGTTTTTCAAACTCGGCACGATGGGAATCGAGGCAAAATCGACAGGAAAACTTGCCAACAATATTATTTACAGTATTTAGGAGTTCTGTTCTATCCTCGTCTCCACCACATTATATATAATTACAGGTATGTTGCAATCAACTTTTGAGCAAAATTGTCCCTAATCCTGTGTAATTGATGTTTTTCTTCCCTTGGTCTTAAATTACAGCAAAGGTCAGAATCAGAATCGGAATCTGATTTATTGCCAAGTAGTTTTTTCGTACAACAAAAAACAAAAAAAGCAAACAGCATATGTACAAGTGAAAAAGAAAGCTCCAAAGACATGTGGCGTGATTAACTTTAAGTATAAATAATATAGGTATTTGTAAACAGTACATTCTGTATGAGAGCTGCATAAGGTAAAAAAAAAAAGGTAAAAGTTTTACAATTTTAAAAAGTGCAAGTGATATAAGAGATGCGCAATTTAAAAAGTAAACTAGTGCCGTTTACATCAAGTGAAATAAAAAGATTTTTTTTAAAATGCAGCAAATGCCATAGCCCATATTTAGATGCACAATTAAATTAAATTAGAAACAATGAAAAAAAAACACTTAAAATGAAGGCTATTTAAAAGCTAAGCTAAGAAGATGCATCTTTAATAATTACTGGGCAGAGTAGGCAGTGAAAAATAGAAAAGATTTTAGTTTAAAAGTGTTCAGAGTCTGGCCGTGTCTGATATCATCTGGGAGGTTCTTCCAGGTTTGTGTAGCGTGATAATAAGATGCTGCTTCACCGTGTTTTTAAACTGTAAATGTTTCCTCTTGATGTATTTCAGGCTCACAGGACTCCGATCCCCTACACGCCGCTCTGCCTCGCCAAGGCTGTGAAGAACGCCACCGAGATCCAAGGCATGAAAATGGCCCACGTAAGAACCTTTGGACCGTCTGAAAATCACTTGCGTACATCTCCTAGTTATTGACTTTATGGCATCTTCATTAACTGTCTGATTTCACCTCAGAGGAAATGATTTACGTCGTCTGCACTTCTCCCCGACAGATCAAGGATGCGGTGGCCCTGTGTGAACTCTTTGCTTGGTTGGAAAAGGAGGTATTTTTTTATTATTTCTCTGAGGCGGCACACTTTTAGATCCATGGGGTTCTCACTGGACTTCAAGTTTAAACAAGAAATGTTGAAAAATTAGAATTTTTTTTCCAAATTAGGCAAAAAAACATATATGATTTGAATCCGTGTATGGTTAATTTTAAGATTTTTCGGTTTCAAAACCAAATCAGAAAAACAAACTCTTTTAAAATCAGAACAGAAAAAGGGGGAAAAAAACGAATCAGTGTATCATTTGTTCTTTTCATATTTATAGGGAATCCAAAATAAGAGAATTTAAAAAAATCAGATTGTTGTTTTGTTTTTTTCTGTTTTAAAACCAAAACAGAAAAACTAAAAAAAACAGTGCCATTTTTGGCGTCTCTTGTTCTTATCTCAAACACTTTTTGTACTGAGGATATTTGTATATACTTTATATCTTTTTGATATTTGTGATATTGTGATGTAGCAACCATTACCATTTTCTCACATTAATGATTAACTGATCATCATTTTCATTCACAAAATTACGATATCTGTTATTTTGACCAATACAATTGTTACATTCTAAGACACTACTCTTTGAAAAGCTGCGGTATGTACAGTATGTCAGTGTGAGCGTGAGAACCCTGCGTTCAGGTGGAGGTCGTTATGTAACTCAGGTTGCACTTAAACTGTAAAATGAGCCGGTGTTTTTTTTTTTACTCCCTCTGCATGACCGCGTGCTGCGGTTATTGTTTTATAGATTCCAAAAGGCACCGTGACAGAGATCTCTGCTGCTGATAAGGCTGAAGAATTACGCAGGTAGGTTTTCTTTTTCCATGGATGTTTTACAAAGGTCATCCAGTTTGACTTCGTGTTTAGTTTACTTTATTTTCATCTTACACAACTTACTTACACATATAAAACAAAATCAAATAAATAGATAAATAATAATAAGTCATTACTTTTGAAGTAGTGACAAACTAAAATATTATTTTTGCTGACCAAAAAGGGTGTAGGCTGAAGCCTTAGCTTATTACACTAACAATTTTTGCATGAATATATATATATATATATTTTATAGATTTATGTGACGTCATGATAGAAAGGCTGCGTGCTGTTGGAGACTGTGTTGTCATGGTGATTATTCTGGAGTTGTACCCCCCTCTGCTGGACGTGGATGTGTAGTAAAATGTACCACAGGCCCTGAAATGAATATGCTTTGTTAAATTTTAAAGTGTTTTATTCTCTGTGTGCTGTAGTCTAATGGGACATGGAGGAGAAAAAAAATAGATGGGTAAAAAAAAAGAAGAAAAATACGTTCCAGTTCTCCCGAGAAAGTTTTGTGGGGAAAAAAAGTTGGGGGGGGGGGAGAAAAAATTAATTGTATTCCCGGGTAAGTTTGGCACCATTGAAACAACCGCAACGACGGAGCGCACACGCACACCTGTGAGAGATGATCATGGAATTTAATTTTGAGATTGACCTCAAATATAAAAACATTAAATCAGTGCTCGGCTGGGATGCGTCACTTTTCTCCTGATTTGGATTCTATCACGATTCTTGGGTGGCGGTTCGATATTACGATTTATTGTGATTTTTGTTTACTTTTTTAACACTAGACCACGGGAAAAAGTTGAATCAAACACTTCTCGGGGATTAAAGCAAGAAAAGAATTGTGAGCCTGAAAAGTTGTCCAGGGGGAAACGTGTACAATGTATTGAATTCAGTATTATAGGAATTTAAAACTGCACTATGCCTGAAATCAGGCATAGTGTCTGAGAACTTTTACTTTGGAAAATCTCTAAACTGATACAATAAAAATGTTTGATTTGGTGTCTATAATATATATATAAGCGGATGTGGTGTCACGTTACTCAGACTATCACAATAAAAGCGGTAACTTCCTCCTACCTCCTCACTGACTAAAATGAAGCACATGAATCAATTCAGGCATTAAATTTTTTTTTTAAATCGTCTAAATAAAATTGCGATACTAACGTGAATCGATTTTTTCCCACCCCTACTTGGCAGTAGGCATGGTTTTCTTTGATTGAGAGTGAGAATTGTTCCCATGCTTCCAAACTGACCCAGAAGCACATTGCTTTTTTTTTTTTTTTTTTTTCTCCCAACCTGAAAAAGTTTTGTGAAAGTGCAAAAGTGTTTTGTTTTTTTTCTGGCCCATGTCCCCTTAGGGCCCCGGGGCCTCTGTACTGAAGACATCCTGTAACATTTGAACATTGAATCACCTGTAATGAAGTCATGTGTATTCTTGTGTGAGAATGTCCCCACTCTGAAATATATTTTGTCTTTTTCAGTCAACAGAAAGATTTCGTTGGCCTCAGTTTTCCCACAATTTCCAGCGTTGGTCCCAACGGAGCGATCATACATTACAGGTCAGTGGGAGCATGAAACTGACCCAGGTGTATCACATTTGTGTAACTCTATCTGCTGAGCTTTTTTAGGAAAAAGGTTTTGTTCTTTAACAATAGCCGAGTAAGCCTTTAATTGATGTCTTTTCTTTTTCCTTTAGACCACTGCCTGAAACCAACAGAACCCTGTCCATGAGTGAAGTCTACCTGATCGACTCTGGAGCTCAATATGTGTAAACAAAGATCAATATTACAGAAATCAGCTGCATTTAGACTAACAGCCATGACATACAACCGTTATGTATTCACTTTCTGTCTTTGGCAGTGACGGAACCACAGACGTCACACGCACCATGCACTTTGGGACACCGTCGCCTTTTGAGAAGGTACTTTAGTTTATTTGTTTCATGCAGTGCTTCTCAACGTGGGGTCCGGGGACCCCCAGGGGCCCCTGAGGGGGTTCCAGGGGGTCCCCAACAAAAAGGGGAATTATTTATTTTCACTATAATTCCATCCATAAGTAACATAATGACAGAATGAATGATGTCATGGGTTTCATACATTTTCTGTAATAAAACATTTAAAGGTAATTCTGTCAGAATATATATATATATATATATATATATATATATATATATATACATACATACATACATACATACATACATACATACATACATACATACAT
>JAOVVB010233185.1:0-10220 GCA_028570985.1 Heterobranchus longifilis
TGGAGGTGACGTTCTCAAAGCAGTGGATCCACTTCCTCCTCTCTGACCTCTGACCCCCCACATCCACCATCCTGCCACAACAGCCAGTCACAACAACAACAACAACAACAACAACAACAGAAAAGGTATGTCACCTGTTATGCCTCCTGTTGCAGTGCAACATACGTATGCTATATGTTATATCCATGGACTGGTTATATCTCACCTGAAGATGACGTTCTCCATGTCAAAGGGATATTCGATGATACCCGTGGTCGGCACTCGGACTCTGAGGATATCCTGCAGGTCAGGTATATAAGAGGGTTGTGAAATTCGATCCAGGTCAGTGAGATAGCTGAAAAAACGGAGGAGAAGATGAGTAGAGGGAGAGGAAATATAAAGGAAAATAACAGAATGAGGTTTGTTTCTGGACATACACACAGTTGAACCACGTGGACTTAATGAAGAACCTCCTGTTTTCTGTAAATCCACGTTCAAAAAGAGGGATTTGGGTTGTTTGTTGTAAGATATTTTGTGTAAAATATTGATTGTTTCTGGTTATGGGGGCAATATAGTTTACTTTTTTTCCTGTTTATTTTTACTGATTTATTTTCTGTTTATTTTGTAGCACCTCCCTGAATGTGGTCAAGGTATTGGCTTATAGATTACCTCCTAGCCCTAGTAGCAAATGGGAGGCTGTTCTCTGCACAGAGGAGGCTATTTAACTTTTTTTAATCTATGCCTTCACTGTCTGACTCTGAAGAAGACGCAGTGTGCGTCGAAACATCAGTTGTTTGCAGCTTTTAAAAGTGAATCGTGTGCTCCGGTATTTTCTCTGGGTGCAGTCCTCGTGAAGTGGCCGAATGAACGGTTTCTAGATTCTAGAATTATGTTTGTGTTTAGGTTTGTAGCTATTAAAACAGATAGAAAGAGACAATAAGAAAAGCCTGATTCATCTTACCATAAAATGAAGTGATGTGACCATAAGGGTAAATATCAGAGTGAATGCTTTTTGATTCTGTTGTTGTGGATTACAGGACGTGGGGTTTTTCACCTGCACAACCTACTACTTTCATTGTGCATCTGCTGCTTTGTTTAATTGTACATACAGATTGATAGAATGCACATACATGTGGATTGCATGCAGTTATCTGTGCGTCATCACTCAGTTAGTCTGTTAGTGCGACGCAGAAGGGAAGTTGAAACCATTTGGAAAGAGTTTTGTTTCAGTGAAGTACAAATAAAGTGTATTTTAGTACACTTGCATTTGCATAGATAAAAATAGCAACCACAAGCTAAAAACAGTTGCTTTTCTTTTCCCTTTTTAACTGCATCATCAGTAGCTTCACACAGGATCTTCAGTAATGCTAATTTTTCTTCCACTATGAGCAGGTACTCATCTATGTAGTCAGAAGGGACGCAAGCCAGACTGACACAGCAAGATACAGAAGGTGGATTTTTATGGATTTTATCTCCCAAATATTAAGGTCAAAATGCTCAAACCCTTTCTTCCCACTGCCAGGAAAAACATCTGTTGGAGAAATACAGAATCCTTTATTTCTTTACTTATTGTTAATCTTTACTTGTTTACTTATTGGGCTAAAGTAGTCCGATTTGAATATTCTAAATCTAAAAACACAGGAATTGGCATAAATAATAGCCGCCATGTTTACTTTTGAATTGAAGGTAAATTCCCCACAGGTCGCTAAAACCCCCAAATACACAGGAAACAATACCAAGGACATAACCTCAGTGTCTTCAATGGTAGCTGCAGTCCTACCTATTATAGTGCGACCCAATTCTGTTCTCCATTCATGCAGATATGTCAGAGACGTTCAACTGACCTGTTTGATATTTCTCAACCTCATCCTGTGGTGTGGAGACATTGCATGTTCCTGTTATTTTGCCTCAGTAATATTATGTGGTAATATAGGCAGAGCTGAAGATAGGAGAATCTCTGTGTGCATATCATTGAGCAACAAAGTTACAAGTTGTCTTGTCTAATGCTCACTATTTGGTGGAGTCGGACAGCTGGTATTCTCTGCGTCGGTCGTAGCACTCCTGTATCCCCGCGTCGTCCCACAGACTCCTGACGGCCATCACCAGGCTTTGATCGAACTCCTCCACCTTGTCCACGTCCACCTCCAGGACTGAGTTTGCATGGCTCTGTGGACACACAGACAGACAGGAAGACAAGTGTCCCACTTTATACTAAATTTACCACATTTTAAGGCAGACTTATAGCTGAGTTTGTGCATCGAAAGTTGGCAAAAAAGTACCAAAATGAACCTGTATCCGGTTGCATAAAATCTCTTAGGCTAAGGTTGCCCTTGAATTTTCATCTAAAAAGTTAGTTGCATAAATCACCATAAATATTACCTTATGATGCTGTTGGGGGAAACCCTTTGATCTCTGTGTTTGCACTTAGCTACTTAAGTATTCCCTTATGCCTTATTATAGAGAACTGATGGAAAGTCCTTAGTAACCATTCCCCTTAGAAAATGTTATGGGACCCATACTAGTCTCTTAAAAGATAATTTGTGGAACAGAAGACAATGGCTGAATTTATGGTGATTGAAGAGGAGGAGGAGATACAAAGACGCATTTTTTGGAACAGAGAAAACCAGCTGAACACTATGAGCGATGTGCAACTTGTTAGAGAGTATTTGACCATCAGTCTGTCTTCAAAATCTCTACAAAACGTGCCACGTCTTCTGCCTGTGCGTATTTGTTATGGCTGGGTTAGGATTATGTGCTTGCACTTTCCGTATTCTTCGAGAACAACATTCTCATCTTCTTTTATATTCTCTTTATTTTACAATGCTGCCAAGTATTGTTAAAGGATGACGATGTGAGTGAAGCCTAACCATGGTAACTGAGGTGCACATGGGGTATGCTGTATTATGACGGTAACTACCGTGAAAGCCTCAGTCTAAACACTGAGGCAAGGAGACAGCCTAAGAGGCTTTATACAACACTCCTAAATGAATCCCTGAGCTTAGCGAAATATGTTACATAAGGGACAACTTTAGGTAGTTTATGCAACTGGTCACTGGACTCCATAGTCAAAAAATAAATTCTCACTGAAAGCAACAGTACCTTGTTCTGGGGATCAGTCAAAGATATACTAAGTGCCTCCGCGGCTCGGAGCATGGACTGCATGGACGTAAAGATGTTTTGGTAGACCAGTTTGGCATAGCTCCTCTTATCCTCGTCTGTGTATCCTCCTCCATGGATAATCCTCATTTGTTTGATAAAGGTACTCTTTCCGCTCTCTCCAGTACCTGTTGGATACAGTGAGGGTTAAATCATATCTTTTCACACTCATCTGTGTGCTTCTGTGCAGCTTGCGCAGCACTCGTGCAGAATATCTCTGCTCATGCGAGCAATATTGGAGCCTATGAGGGAGAAAGACCTGCTTTGAGCGCATGATTGATCTGCGAGTACACAACTATCATTGTTCTCTTGCTCGCTCGCGAGTATATTGACAGTGACCTGCTGGAAACCAAACATGATTGGATATAGTCCTTCATCTGAAAGTTTGTGTGTGTGTGTGTGTGTGTGTGTCTGTGTCTGTGTCTGTGTGTGAGAGAGCTGGGCAGAATTTGGTTCTCCTTCTCGCCCATAGAAACTTGTGTTGTACTGTTCAACACATTAAAATGTGTTGAACTTTTTACGTAGTTTTTACACATCTTGTGTTGAAATCCACACAAAATGTGTTACACACGTAATAACACATTTTTTGTCATTTTTTAACACATCCCTTCTAGTGTGAGCTCTTCCAGACATTTAAATTAAAACCAAACTATTATTTTAAATGAAAAGAATAAATATAAAGTCGGAAAATACAGTAAAAGGTGCCTCTTAAAGATGATGATGTGTATCGATATTTTCACTTTGCATCGATGGTATTGGATCGTCGATCGTTGAATCGATATATCGATCCAGATCGATGTATCGTTACACCTCTAATGTGATGAAGTGTGCTGACTCTTTGTTTTTTCTGCTCCCAGCCCCGTCAGCAGAGACGTCTGCGTCCATACCTCTGAGGGTGCAGGCTCCATCGTCCCAGCCTCCGTGGCCCAGAAAACCCCTCATGAAAAGAAGTGCTCAGGCTCAGCTGCTGCAGCAGCATTGTGACAGCAACAGGATCTCTCAGCAGCAGCACGGCATGCCCTCCGCACAGGCCACGCTGTCTACCGCTGCTGCCGTCAGTAACACACACAGCGGCGATAAAACAAGTATCTCTGGTATCAGCTCAACCAGCTGGACTATAAGCTCCACAGGGACACCATCCGTCAGGGGATCCACAGCCAGCATCGAGGTCGCCATCGCTGCACAGCATCGAGCCAACCTTCTGGCTCGCCACAATAAAAGCCAGGCTGCCTGCATTTTGCCCAGCGAGCGCCGCAGGAAGAGCTACATTTGCCGAGCCTGCGGCAAGGCTTTCTGCGGTCTGTCCAATCTGGAGGCTCACGAAAGAGTCCACACGGGGGAGAAACCTTTCTGCTGTGACACCTGTGGGAAACGCTTCTCAGAGGCCGGGAACCTGAAGAAGCACCAGAGAGTTCACACCGGGGAGAAACCCTTCCGCTGTGACCAGTGTGGGAAGAGATTTGCTTGGATCTGCAACCTGAGAACGCATCAGCAATCTGCCACAGGCTGCGGACCGCAGGCGAGGGCTAGGACTGGGCTGATCACAGAGTAGACTGTGGGGGACAAGACTGTTAAAGGGATGGTTCTAACTTTTCATAAGTGGGGTTGTATGAGGTACTTATCCATAAACAGTGTATTACCTACAGTAGTTAGCGGTCGGCACGCCCCCAGTTTAGAGAAAGAGACGAGAGGAAGCTAAGCAATGTACTGCTGTGGATGGGGGCAGCAGCTAAATGTAATTAAGCCACTGTTTTTCATTAGCTACAAATCGTGTGTACTTTACATTCCTACTGACTGTTTACCAAAGTAGGTTATATTGTTTTAGAGTTTTGAATGTGTTGTTCCAGGCAGTCACTGCTTTCATTTAAAGTGGCAACAGATAATAGTTCAACTTTTGGGACTTTTCCGGACCAGTGGTATTACTGTTGGTGCTGCCGTTGGTGCTCTGTGGCCCGGTACTGCTGTAAAACACCGACTGACCGCAGACCTGACATGAACACATACTTCACCGCGGGTGCTAAAAGGAAGCCCGGACCAGCCAGTAACATACGTTTCTTTCTGGCCGGTCCTGGTTTTCTTGTAGCTCCCGGTGTGTTGGTGTTAGCTGTTAGCAACAGGCTATCGCTATTGCTGTTCTAGTAGAAAGAGCCTGTGCCGTAAACAGTGTTGGGTAGCGTTACTTTGGAAAGAAACTTATTACATTACGACGTTACTGTCAATTAAAAGTAATTTGTTACGTTACTGCGTTACCTATGGATAAAAGTAACTCATTAGAGTACTATTCCTTTAAATGTACCGAGAAGTCCCGACACTGAATGACATCGTTCTACAAACCATAATCTGTAACTCTGCAGGCTAATAATAACAGGAATGACAGACAGCAATATTCCACTTAATAGCGCTTTATTAACATCTTTTGTTTGAGCACAAAACATACGATCAAGGAGCGCCTAACAAGGTTATACCATATGTATTTTTTCAACACCGCCGTCACTCTCCTCCTGGACAGGCCTCCCTACCAATGTTACGGAGTGGTGCTTAATGCCATCCTGCTTGCCGGGGGTACCCACAGACACACCACAGCATTGTGCCGCTGACATATCTGCAGGTGGCTGCAGACTGCCTGACAAAAAGTAGGATGCAGTGGGGATTTTTTTTTCCTTATCCGGAGAAATTCTTAAAGTAACGGATTACTTATTTAAAAACATAACTAAGTAACGGATTACTTGAGTCGCGGAACTAATGCGTTACGTTACTCGTTACAACAAAAAAGTAATCTGAGTACTCTAACGCGTTACTTTGTAACACGTTACCCACAACACTGAAGCAATTTGAGTGGTCACAAAGACTATAATCGTTATATAAGTACAGTCCATTTACTCGAGGCATACAAAGTTGCTTTGTGCAGCTTTATGTTGGATAAAACAAGATACAATTCATTTTTTAATAATAAGTATACACAATAAAAGGAATTCACATAGGACAGCAGTTTATCTTTGCTTGTTAAATTAGAAGAAGGCCACAGAGTTTGAAGGACATTGATGCTTTGATAAACATGTAAAGACTGCAGATTTTTCATAAATAACAACCTAGTCTCGCGTAGCCAGACCTATCTCTGTGTCAGCGCTGGGGTGTAGGTCAGGATTGAATGTCTTTCACTCTGGTGGAAACAACTCCCAGGCCTGTTTATTTTTCTTTGAACCAATCACAAGTGTCTTGGGCTGTGCTACGCCCTGGCTGCAGCGACGGGACTTTGAGAACCACACGGAAGGAAGGAGGGACTTCCTCCGGACGGGAGTCTCCTCCCGGCAGAAGTAGTGCCTCTATGCTGACACTGCTTAGGTACCCAGCCAGACTATAACAACCTAACCTGGGAATTCCACTGGGCACGTCTGGTCCGCATTTCAGAAGCATTTTCCCTGGTTTCCCCTTGATGTTTGTGCTTCTACCATGGGTTCGTAGGCTACGTAGTTAAATGCACTGCACATGGTGTTTTATTTTGAAAATTAACCGAATGCACTATGCCTTTTCTGTGTCCCACTTCCTTCTGATCATTCTGCTCTGTGCTTGACGCTGCTTCAGCGCGGCTTCCATCAGAAATAGACTTGGCACGTATTTGTAGCGGAGCAGAGAGCTTCTTCTGCGGCACGTCTGGTGAATCACAAGCGTTGACTAGAGCGGCCGCGATCAGCTCCAGCGGTCGGGTCAGAGCCGGAGCGTACTTGGCACATTCTGCGCCCAGTGGAAGTTAGGGGTTAGTTTGTGTACTGATTTTGTGAGTGTGTTTGGTGTGATTGACAGCTGCCCAGAGACCTCCTGGAGGCTCTGTCTTCATTTGCCATGTCCATCTCAACTGTCACTTTCCATTTAGGAGCTACTCTTTATTTTATAGACCGACTAACACTGCCGTCTTGTTCTGAGAGACATAGATCTGGCCTCTGATATTCCTTATGTCATCCCTGCAATCCTTTCTTATTGAAAGGTTAAGTAGCTGCCAAAGACACTGATGTTTTACTTATCTACTTTTTATAGGTCCCATATTGTAAAAAGTGAGATTTCCATTATGTATTTTTGATTATAAAGCAGGTCTAAACACTGACCAATCAGAGCAGACTGGGCTTTTTCAGGAGGGGGGCTTAAAGTGATAGTTCAGAGGTTTTGAAGTGAAGTTGTAATTAGTGTAGTTAGTGTATTACCTTCATACGACAGCAGTCTGCGCTCCCCCGGTGCGGAGAATCAGACAGGAGTGCTGACACCGCACCCAAGCTCTGCACTGCTTATCACATGAGGAAAACACATATTAGGAATTATTAGCCACCTAAAGAACCACTTTTGTTACTACATATTCTCAACTGTGAAACACCTGTATTTCTACGCAATGAAAATACTAAAAATATAACGTACATTTAAACTGTTTACAGTACTGTTTAACTGTATTATCTTCTTAGGGGGGGCTTCTTTAGGTGATACACTAACTATGCATAACTACCTAATACAACCCGACCTCAAAACCTCCGAACTATCACTTTAAAGAGATAGGCGCTAGATAGACAGTATGAGAAAAAGAATGTGTTTTTTAAACAATAAAGCATGTAAACATGTAGTAGACCTGAAAATCAACATAATATGGGACCGTTAAGCAAATTATTCATAGCTTGTCCTAAAATTACCAAGATAATTGCAACACGTCCTTATTGTATGTGTGGAATAGTTGTACTTAAGAATGTCGCAATAAATTGATGCCTGGAAACTAGGGGGTACTGTTTTGCAGATGATTTTAATTGATTAATATATATTGCTTACGACTTCAATATATATTGCTTTCAGCTGGTACTCTTTTATGCTGCTATTCATTACTGATTTGATTAATATGTTTCTGTTTTTGTCTTTTTTCACCATGTGAGTGGACACAGCTGCAATTTTTGTTGTGCATGCACAATGACATTGAAGAAATCTTGAATCTTGAATCTAAAATGAAAAATGTAAGTACCAAGTAATTTCTATAAAATGGCTAAAACATGTTAGATTTCCATATTACATTCAATTTAAACCAAACCAGACTATATGGAGGCTTTGTATTTAAATTGTATCACTAACCAAAAGGAGTTTTCATGGGAAAAGTTTTCATGGGATAGGGGAAAAAACGCTCCGGCTTGTTTGTATTTCCATAAACCAATCACAATCTCCTTGGTCACAATCGCTGAGCCTCGGACACAGCGACGGTGCCCTCCATCTACACTGTACTGTGCTTCATGAAAATGTATGTTGGGTACGTAAGGTTTTATGCAAAACACATTTTTGTCAATAAGTCTTTAAAAAAAATAGATAGATAGTGGAGATAGTGGAAGGGGCCTGACAACATCCGGTGAGTGAGAGAGTGCCGGATGTCAGGCTTTATCCCAGCACTGCACTGTATGTCCTCTAAAACAGACTATGGAAAAAAGTAACTACACTTAAAGCTTTAAACAGTCTCAGAACTGTTACGTTATAAAAGACTCCAGTATATACGGCAAGAAAGGCAAGTTTAGGGCTGTCCTCGATTAAAGAAATTCTTTGTCGACTAACACTCATGGCAGCTTTTTCTTAAGTTTGTAGAAGACTTACGTAGGTGCGCATATTTAGAAATTTATACAAAGAACATTTTATATTTTCCAATTAGAATTATGCCATTTCACATCATTTTGGGCCATTATTATTACCATATCTGTGTACAAAAATGTGGAAAAGCTAGAGCAGATAATAAACAACACCCAAAGAGCTTAAAGATAAATGTGTTGCACCTAAGCCTTTTAATCAGGAAAACCCTGCATGCAAATGCACCACCATAAATCTTGTGTTTACCAGAGATGTGCTCTTAAGTTTCTTCATTCAGCATGAAAAAAGTATAAAAAATGACTAATCGCCTAAAGAAATCTTACTCGATTAAGACCAAAACTACAGATTAGTCGACTAATTGACTCAGCAAGATGCCTTTTTGTGTCACAATATTTTGGGATTTACATAAAGAATGGAATGAAGCATTGCACCATCAAACTGTACGTTATCCCCATAATTAATCCCACTTAGTTCATTAGTAAATTAGGTGTTAAATGCATATTCTCATAGTTTCATAGCATGTTGGCAATATACTTCTGTGAAATTGACCTCTTCATGGGTTCCGGTCATACATGACACGGAAACAACAGATCTAAACCACATGGTGAGGAGGGAGGACTGAATAAATGAATACATAAACAGCTCTGCAGTGATACAATATGTGCGTTTTCAATAGTAGAACAAAAGAAATATTTGGAATGGATTTTGTTCGTGTGGGACTTTATGTACAAATATGACACAAAGATTTCTTTTTCTGTTGTTTCCCACCTCAGCGCCTTACCATACACACACACTACTGAATGAAAACTTTAAAAATCATTAACATAAACACAGTATTCTACATTAAACCTTTGTCAAAATCTGCATTTTTTTTTTGCTATGAGATTTCTGTCCTGGATCACATTTTTTGATCACTTCTGTCACAAATATGGAACTGGGATGGGCCGTCCAATCACAGGCCCACACTGCGTCAACCATCCGTGTTACTGCCACACTTCTCAGCAACGGTGTCAGCGAGCGAGGTGAAAGGTTAGTCCCGTTTGTGTTTCTGTGTCAGTGCAATGCGCTGAGAGGAGGGGAGGCTCTAACATCTGGCCGACTGTGAAAGAAGCATTTGTATATTTCTGACTGGGGCCGTAATAAGCACAACATGTGGATGCATGTTGATACATGCGCACGCTCACAGACATTTTCTCTCCCGCTTTTACTCTTGTTTAGTGTCAATGAATGTCAAAGCGGGTCGACTCCGAGAGAAGATTAGGAACACGAGAAGGGTTTCGACGAGGCCTGCAGGTAGGATATTTGGAGGCCTCCGACAGAAGACGGCCTAAAGATGTACAGCAGAAGAAGAAAGAACGACGAAATGAAGGAGGAAAAGTGAAGAGGAAAAAGTGGGGAGCTTATAACTTTCTGCAGAGCTGGAAATGGGGCCCTTTTTGGCAGCGAGCAGCGGAGAAACCGCAGAATGGTGCGACTCTGGAGTTGAGGGG
>JAOVVB010233186.1:0-10220 GCA_028570985.1 Heterobranchus longifilis
AAATAACTAGATACAGAGCAGGATAATTCAAGTGTGTGCTGAGATCCTGACAACACCGTCAGGATGGTTTTCTGCTGGAACACACTGATGGATTGTGATTTCTTAATTTTCTTCTCCTTAATCCCTCCATCCTTTCTTCTTCTCTTCTTATTCTTCTCTTCCCTCTTATTCTCCTGCTTATTCTACTTTCTTATTGCCTCTCATCCTTCTCTTTCTCCTCTACTTCATTTTCTTAATTCTTTTTTCATTTACCTCTACTTATCCTGCTTCTTCTCCTTTCACATCCCTCTCCTCCTTTTTCCTCTTCTTTTCCATCTTCCATTCTTCTTCTACTTCTTCTTATTTTTCTTCTTCTCTTCATCACCCTCTGTTCTTTTTACTCTTTCTCATGTTTCTTCTTCTCTTCATTTTCTTTTGCTTGTCCCTAACCATTTCCTTCTCTTTCTTCTTCTTTCCCACCTTCTTCATTTTCTCTTCTTTTGTGTTTCTTTGTTTTATTCTTCTCCTTTCCTCCTCTTCTTCTGCTGCTTCTCCCACTCCTTATTCTTCTCCTCCTCCTTCACTTCATCTATTTCTTTGTCCTCCTCCTGTTCTTTTCTCCCATCCTCTTCTTTTTCCTCCAGTCGCCGATGTTCTGCATCATCTAATGGGGATCCTAACAAAATCCTAAATCCTAAAACAGTTTCAGTTTTGCTTCTGTGAAATGTCTTTTCCCTAATAGGTTATGTCAGATCATAATTCAGTAACATCCTCATCATTATCAGACTGAGTTTTCTTATGAATCATTTTCTCTCTCTCTCTCCCACCCTCTGCACATGTGTGTGGTGTGTGTATTTTGTGTGTGTGTGTGTGTGCTCTCCAGGGATCTACGAGGTCCTGCAAGAGTGTGGAGATAAGGCGAAAGCAGTCGCGGTAAGACACAGCATTGTTGTACGATTGTGTTATACTGCATGCAGGTGCACAGATGTACTTCATCAGGGGAAACAGCAGAAGGAATGATGAATGTATATGGAATAAATTAAGAATAGATTAAGTGTATTTTCCCTCCTGCATTACCAGTTTAACCAAAAAGTATGCACTCCTAGGATTGACTGTTGGGACAAAAACTGAGATAAATTTGGCAACTTTGTGAAGTTGTAAATCCCTTAAATCCATTGTGATCCCCAACTCAACTTTATTTTATGGTGAACATCAAAAAAGGATTGTTTGTGCTGGATATTTGTAGGAATGTAAATGATCATTCCACCTCTCTGTTATTCTTCAGAGGGCTTTACTGTATGCTCACGGGCCAATAAACCTGATCGCTGTTTGGCGGTGAAATAGATTACATAATATCAGCAGAGGTCGTGTCAACAGTCAGTGAAGGATTGTAAATCTTTTCCTTTCCAAGAAATATAAGAGTGAGTTGTGGGGGGTTTACATTTGATCAAGTGGATGTTTGCGATGAACTCCGACGTTAGTCCCCGGGAGAAATCGGAGAGTTCCAGAAATGTTCTCACAGCAGCTGTAAAACAATGATTCGCAACAGATGATGATCGCTGAAAATTGGAAACGCCGTTATGAGCGGATCCTGTGTCGAGTTAACGGTTGGGTGACTGTCCTGTGTTTCGAGGGTAAAAAAAAGGAGACGGATAAACACCTCTCGCTCCCTCTCCAGGAGTCAGAGCGTGGTTCAGGCCATGGAGGAGAGCTATGAGGTGGACCTGGTCTACATCACAGAGAGGATCATCTCTGTCTGTTTCCCCGCCGGCGCCGAGGAGCGCAGCTACACCGCCAACCTCAAGGAGGTGGCGACGATGCTGCGGTCCAAACATGGCGAGCACTATCTGGTGAGCAACAACCCCCTATAGTGAATCCCAGACATAACACTTTATTTTTTTTATCTTATCAGATTATTTTGAGTTTGATATCAATGGTACTTTTTCACTGCACAAATGTGACTCTGTTGATATTTATTTATTGGTCTTTGAGGGACAAACAAACTTTATTCAGGACTTTAAGCAGCAACGGTTGAAGGGAAGGCTACAGCGTTCCAGAAACACTCCAACGGGTGATACAGATTTAAAACAATATCACAATATTTCAGGGTAATTTGCAGCAACGATATTCATTCAATGTGTTAGCTCTTTAGCTGTAACCGTTTTCTTGCACATTTTGCTAAATATTGTGGTTTGTTGGAGGTCTGACCTCTTTAGTCTGGCCAAACCACTTCCACATGACTAAAGTAACTCCCCTTTTCAGCACTAAATCCTCATCAGAGGTTGACGCACTGCTCTGGCTTTCAGCCATGTTTGTTTACCTTTCTGGTCTGTGCCCAGCTGATGAGAACATGTAGGCTGCACACTGTGTGTGCAAATGCATCAACACATCATCACGTCACTATATCGTTGATATCTGAAAAACTAGTGGCCCGATTTTCATTAAACTTGGTGGATGAGTGTAGCATGGGAAGAAGGAGGAATCCATTAAATGTTGTAATGGATCTGAATGACGGGGCAGATACACAAATCATTTTTTACTTTCGTTATCATTGCGAGATAGGACTCTCCGAGTGCCCTTCTAGTTAATTTTAAAACAGATCACATGTCACATGAGTGCTTTGATATGTTTATATTTGTTCTCTCTCTGATTTTCAGATTCTCAACCTGAGCGAGTGGAGGAGTGACTTATCAAAGTTAAACCCTAAGGTACAAAGCGACTTTGTTATTTGAGTCCAGACGCACGCAAACACATGTAATGTTTGAGAGGAGTTAAACCAAAAAAAAAAAAAAACCCTTTCTTTTGGTCCCTTCAGGTTCTGGAGTTTGGCTGGCCAGACCACCATGCACCGGCGCTGGACAAGATCTGCAGCATGTGCAAGGCCATCGACACGTGGCTCAATGGAGACCCGCGCAACGTAGTGGTGCTGCACAACAAGGTAAAGCAGCTGTTCACAGTGTGAAAGAAAAGCATCACCCTCCTTCTCATGCCCAGTTTAAAGTGAGAGTCTTAAAGGAATAGTTTAGGAAAATACACTTATTTGCTTTCTTGCCGAGAGTTAGATGAGAAGATTGATACCCCTGCAGCCGGTTAGCTTAGCTTAGCTTAGCTTAAAGCCTGGAAACAGTGGGCCTGCCTCTGTCCAAAGATAACAAATCTGCCAACTAGCAGCTCTAAAACTTACCAATCATCACCTTTTACTTCAGTTGTTTAATCTCTAATTGTAGACAATTGTAGACAATGTAGGTTTTTACAGTGGTTATAATATATATTGGAGTATTTCTTGGCAGCAGTGACTTTCTGTAGTTTTTGTCACCGAGAGGTTGCAAGAAATGTCAAAATGTCTGACTATTCCTTTAAATGTGAAAATTCTGTCCATGCATATGTGGCTGCTGACCTTTTAAAATCAACATAAATTCTTGTAGTTATTCAATTCTTATAGTTATACAATCCATTCTTTCTTGTTTAAACATACACTACTATACAATATTTGCACATGCTGTTCAGATGGAGCAGAAAACACAGAAAGGAAAACATTTTTCCAGCCTCCCTGCGTTACTCTGGAATAGACTTGTTGCTTTTTAGAGTCGGACCGGTCACTTTAAACAAGCAGAGTGATCAAACATTATTTCATGTTATTTATGCTTCCAGCCTTTTGGGTTTTCAAATATAATTCATGCAGCTTGCTGACCCGTCCGTCACATCGGAGGATTTATTTGTTCCTCTGTTTCTTTATGATTAATACCGAGATCTTTTTATCCCTTTGAAATGATCCCTGGTTCAAATAAGCTGTTCAATTATACATATTGAAACTTGTGTAACTGAGTCTCTGTTTCTGTGTCACAGGGGAACCGAGGTCGGACGGGGGTGGTGGTGGCTGCGTACATGCACTACAGCAACATCTCCGCAAGGTATCAAACACGATCCGTAACAGCTTGTTGAAATTCAGTATTACATTGTTATTGGCTGCAGTTTAAACGAAGAGATTGATCATTTAGGCTGCCAATATGTAAGTGTGATTTAAGTACTTTGGTCCTTTCAATCTCCTCCTCACAAGGTTTTATAAGGACAGGAGAATCAATCAATCACACTTAGCCCTCCAGCTCCGGGACTTGAGCAGCCTTGAAAATTAAACACCGATGTGATTATTATGGCAAAACATTCAAGCTTGTTTTTCTGGCTCTGTGAGAAGAAGCGCCTCGAAAATGTCATCATTCTTTAATGCAGCCAGATGTTAATAGGTGGGATGGAGCCAGGAGGATTCAAAGCTGCTTTGTAAATGATGGAGGCCGCGGGATATTTCTTAATCTCAAACTTGGGGGAAAAATGTGCAGCTCTTCTGAAAAAATGCACTCTGGTATGACAAATAATAACAGTGCCTGTGTAATGTTGTGTCATGCAGTGCTGACCAGGCGTTGGACAGGTTTGCCATGAGACGCTTCTACGAGGACAAAGCACTTCCTGTGGGTCAGCCATCACAGATAAGGTCAGTTATTACCTCACTTCCTGTTAGCTGATATCTGCTCGAAGCTTAATGAGTCTGGACTTTGCTACAGCGCCTTGTCCGCTGTTCCCGAATTTTACTCCTCAACAGAGACTGAAAACTGTATCGGTAGTTGCTAAACGACCACAAAGAGACACAGAATGACCACAAAGAGACACTAAACAACCACAAAGAGACACTAAATAACCACAAAGAGACACAAAAAGACCACAGAGATGCAAAATGATCACAAAGAGACACAACACAATGGCAAAGAGACACAAAAAGACAAAAAAAGACACTAAACAACCACAAATTGACACAAAAAGACCACAGAGATGCAAAATGACCACAAAGAGACACAAAAAGACAAAATAAGACACAAAAGAACCACAAAGAGACACAAAATGACCACAAAAAAGACAGTGACCACAAAGAGACACACAGACTACAGTACAAATAGACAGGAAATGACCACAAATAGACAGAAAATCACATTGAAGAGACGCAAAATGACCACAACGAGACACAAAACCACAGAGAGATGTGTAACAACCACAAAGAGACGCAAAACAACAAAAAAAGAAGCTAAAGCATCACAGAGTCTGTGTGCTCCTACTGCATGTAGGAAAGCTGGTGGGCCCTTCTGCATGTCTGTACCCAGGGGCCCATTGTCTCATAATCCGCCCATGTGCCTAGTTACGGTTGCTAAGCTGTGATTGGACAATCAATGGAGTTTAAACAAATTGATGGATGTTGTGCCCAACTCCATCCCTCCCATTTTGTTTTTAGAAATATTTAACAGAGGAAATTCTTTCAATTTTTTCTTCTGTTTATCTCCAGTTTGGTTTTAATTGGGATAATTGTGAGTCACGGCACAGAGAGAAGCCATCTATCTTGTCTGTGCGAGAGATTCCTCTGGTGTCTCTGGGGAGGCCTGGTGGCAGTTCATCCCTGTCCTCTGCGCATAGCAGAGCATATTTTCCTCCAATTTGTCTCCACTTTTAGCATCGAGTGTTTTGAGATAATGGCCTTCTCATGAGCACAACAGCCGAGTAAATTCCAAACCAGAACGGCTCAAACCAATCAAGAGTGGTTTAAAGGTATCTAAACAATTTCTTATTTTGAATGCAGCTCCCTCTAGGGGGAGTATCTTCTGAGACATCCTCCTTTAACTCATAAATCTGCTCCGGCCTTATTATTAGCCCCCTCTGCATTATTAGACAGTTAGCTTCTTAAAGTCTTGACCCCTCTCCGTCTCCCTCCTTCACCTGCCGAGAGAGGAATCCCGATCGGAGTGCTTCTTGGAAAAGACGAGCAGCACAAAGGTTACAGGGAATAAACGAGGATACACAGGAAACAGCAGGGGACTTAACACCACTTCATTTCAGCTTGTGAATCAGGGAGCAGGCCATTCTCTAACAGGTCTATAGGCTTGCCCTCTGCCCCGCTGCTATTTCCTGCTTCGGATATAATTATCTCTGCCCCTGGAGTCTGCAAGTATTATGGTCTGGAATGTGTGACATTAGCATCAAGAGTAGGAGATGAGCTCAACCTACTGCTGCTATAAAAGCTTGTAAAAGTTTGGTGTTACATGCAGCATTTTAGTATCATTAAATGTTGGTTGTGAAAAAGCAAACAAACGGAGCCCTTGCTGAGAGGATTGGCTGCCTCTCGTGGGTCAGATTCAGCTGCAAATGGGCTGAATTGATTCATGGTTTCTCAAAAGTTTCTCGACTCCATTAACTTGTTTTTATGTGCATTTTAAAGTTGTTCACAAGCAAACCTTTAATGATGCAACAAAATGTTTCCTGACATGTTTTTATCCCACATAAAAGTTAAAATAGTGTCAACTTTTGCTATGATTTGCTTGACAGTGTTACATTTTGACAATCTGAGTTTCTGTAACGATGCATGTCTGGATGATTGCCGTCAAAGTATTGAAAGTATTGGTGACTTTCTTGCCTGGAAAAAAAAGATGATAAAGCTGGCGACATCAAACAGAAGTAAGATTACAAAACAGTGAAATATGGAAGCACCCAGGTCAATACAGGGCATAAAGAGCCATTGCATTCCATATTCTAATGGAAGAAATTACATTTTAGTGGTTTTTAATTGTCAATAACATCAATAACTAAATGCCCAAAGTACAGGTGCAAAGGATGGGAAGGACCGTTTGCAATTTGAAGAACGCTGTTTGTATTTTATTCAGATTTCTGCCGTAGCTCCATCTGGTACTTCCCTATTTATTTACTAATTATGTTTACTATTTGTTTGCAAAGAAAAAGTAGAAACACTCTCATTTTGAGCAGAACCACTAGTCTGAAATTCATACAATATTCATTAACCGTGGTCGTAGTCTTATTGAATTCATATGCATGTGTACTTCATGGCTTCATGCAGTACTTTGCAGGGTAACTCATTGATAAAACACAGAACATTACACCTCATACCACACACACACTCACACACACACACACACACACACACACACACACACACACTCTCGGCGCTGCTCTCGTGGCGTACCCGCTCTGTCTAATTGAATTTCAGAGAGGCTAAACCATCTGGCCACTGACAGCACAGCAAGAGGGTGGGGGGGGGGTGCATCTGCATGTGGCGACCCCACGGTCAAGGTCACGTTTGGTACCATCATCGTTGTCATCATTAACAACCGGACCACAGTAACTCAACAGACCCCCGACTGGCCTCTGTACACCGGTTCAGTCTGACATGTCCCGTAGTGGATAAAGGTTGTTTTATAGTCAGAGTGGGAGTCGCTGCTGGCTGCGCTGCTGCAGCTGACGGCTGAGAAAGGTGAAGCACACAGGATGAGGGTTTATTACCTCCGCCCAGGAGCTTATGGTTTCGGTTCGGTTTCATGGTTTGTTTGACTGTTTGTCAGCAGGATCATGGAAAAACTACTCGCCTGATTTTCATGAAACTTGATGGAAGGGTGTAGCATGGGCCAAGGAAGAATCCATACAATTTTGACCAGATCTGAATCACGGAGCGGATGCACAAATTATTTTTCCCTTTTGTTAACATTGCGAGATAGGGCATGGCATTGGCGGAGGTCTGGATCCAGTGCGTTTTCACTCCTGGATAGTGAAAAAAACTTTACTTAAACCAATCACAATCATGCACACCTACACGGAAATGTTATGAACATTATTCTTTGTACATCTTTATGTTCATTCACTGAAAGAACAGAGCAGGCTGCTGTATTGCACGATCCAAATCTTCAAACGTTTTCAGCATGTAGGTTGATAACTCGTAGTCTGTTGCCATTGTTGACTTCCTGTCTCTGCGAAAACTCCACAGAGACAGGAAGTAAGGCTTTATCCAGGCACTGTTCACCCAGTAAGCCAGACTATTATAACTAACTAGCAGCATTTCCCAAACCTCTCCTGCATGTTTTTGATCTCTCCCTGCTCCAACACAGCTGACTCAAATGATCAACTCGTTATGAACTCCTGAAGCTCCCGAGGACATGCAGGACAAGTGGTCCTCCAGGAGGGGTTTGGGAAACGCTGCCTTAGCTATAGAGATGGGTGATATTACAATATATGTTGTATCTATTGTGATGTTGTAAAACCAGCAGTGTGTTACTGCGCAACATTTCCGTCATTTGCACGATGCTTTACATTCTGATCGTTGGGAGTGAACCATAGAGGTGCTGTTTTGCTAACCTGCAAACCAAAAATAGACTTTACCATGTGGTGATTTCATATATAGATTATTTATGTATTGAATTACATGAAAACATGCTATATCGTGATCATTATCAACATATGAAATTATCGGGATAGAAGATCTTGGCCATGTCACCCAGCCCTGCTTTCAGACTTTGGACTTAATGCTTACTTTCCTTTCATTTGCAGGTATGTGCGATACTTCAACGGCCTTCTTTCCGGACACATAAAAATCAACAACAAGCCACTGTTCCTGCACCATGTCATCATGCACGGCATACCCAACTTTGAGTCCAAAGGAGGTGAGCGTCTGCCTCTGCCAAATGAACAGAAACAACAGTTGTTGCTGTTTTTCTTGGTTTTAATGTCCTCGTTTACTTCCGTTCACAGGCTGCCGTCCTTTCCTGAAGATCTACCAGGCAATGCAGCCCGTCTATACGTCAGGAATATAGTATGCAAACTTTTATTACAGTTCAGTGTGGTTTGTGTTTGAATCCAGAGCTGACCCTATGTTGAATCCAGTTATCAGATTTTAACATTAGATGTTATTATTGTTATTATTACAGCAATGTGCAAGGAGACAGCAACACCAGTATCTGCATCACGATTGAACCCGGGCTGCTTCTGAAGGGAGACATCCTGGTAAGATTTTATTATAATACCGACACTAATACTGATTGATACATCGATTCATGTGTTGATGTTTTCTTTCTTGCTCACCGTAGTTGAAGTGTTACCACAAGAGGTTCAGAAACTCCACCAGAGATGTGATGTTCAGGGTGCAGTTCCACACCTGCGCCATCCACGACCTCGGGGTGGTGTTCGGGAAGAACGAGCTGGACGAGACCTTCAAAGGTAACGGCTCTCTGGGTGGGTGTGATTTTACAGTATATGTATCTGTGTTCTTGTGATCTGAAAGAAAATACAAGTTGGCAATCACAGAGCAGTTAAGGCTAACTGTTTTCAGTTGTTACTACAGTAGTTTTAAACTAGTTTTCACTGCTGCTGGAGGACACTGTTCTTCATATTTTTATAGTAAACAGGGTACTTCGGTGGTGAAGGCAGCTCTGCATTCAATAATAATAAAATGATGGAAAATAATGCAAAAGAGAAGCTAATTATAACAAAGCTCTACCAGAGTTCCCTGAAGTATTTAAACATTAGAATAAACATTGAAAGCAGAATATTTTCCCTGCAAAATATATCTTTTAGTTTTTACACACATATTTTGCATTATTGTTTATTTATATAATTTCACCTGTTTTTAATATTTAGAATGAATGCAAATAAATTCACAGATTTTGCACATAAATCTGTTTTTTGAATTAACAACTGAAAATGCTGAGCCCTAAATTTGCTAAACTGAAATTGAAATCTTGACATCTGATCTGTGATTGTCAATGTTTTGTTTTGGAATTTGTTGTATGTTTCACTATAATGCTCCATGCATCATATTTCACTTGCACATTGTGTTTGTGTGTGTTTGTGTCCATTGTTTTACAAAAACAAAAACAATTTGTATATTGTGTGTTTCTACAGACGAGAGGTTCCCAGAGTATGGGAAGGTGGAGTTTGTTTTCTCATATGGTCCACAAAAAATCAAAGGTAATCCATTTTTCCTGACTGAGGGGAAAAATGGTGCAAAATACTAAAAATAGATGTTTATACTGTAACTCAGCATACTGATATATTGGCAGCCATGATCATTTTCAAAGCAGTGATATTTTTTCTCAGTTTTCTTGGAGTATTTGATTCTCAACTCATAGATATTTGTGGTGGGTTTTTTTTGCATTTGGGTGTGAGGACTCCGTTACCCATCATGCCATGTGTTCCTCAGGCCTGGGCCACCTGGAGAACGGACCGAGCGTTTCTGTGGACTACAACACCCAGGACCCTCTGATCCGCTGGGACTCGTACGAGAGCTTCAGCCAGCGCTGTGAGGACACTGTGGACGGCGAGCACGGTATGTCCACATGCACACACATGCACACGCACACACACACTCACACACACACACACACACACACACACACACACACACACACACACACACACACACACAC
>JAOVVB010233187.1:0-10219 GCA_028570985.1 Heterobranchus longifilis
TTTGCTTCTTTTAAATATTTAGATTTTCATAAATCATGTATTTTTCATGGTAATGAAATGTAAATAAATATTCATATGAGATAATATATTTATAGCGATAGCTTGATGGCACTATTTGTTTGACATAACACACATCTTATATAGTATATTCATATTTTGACTGTTTACACCAAAGTTTGATCGCAGAGTTAAAAAATCTCTTTCTGCTGTTTCAGAACACGACGTCTCCTCTGTCCTCTGTGTTTGTGGGAAGTTACAACTTTCCACATCATACTGGACTGCAACAACAACAACAACAACAACAACAACAACAACAACATCAAAGAGGTAAGAAGACAAAAGTGAATCAGGGAAATCAAATCATTGAGAATATTAAATAATTAGGACAAACAATTATGTGCAGATTTGATTAAGTTACCATCCAAAAATGTTGATATTCAAATAACAGTGAGGAAAAGGCAGTGACGTGAATAATATTTAGTAGTATTATTATAGATTGTATAGTATGTCATATAAATGTCAAAATGTATGTCAAAAAAACTATTCCTAAAAAGTAGATAAAACAGATTAAAAACACAAAACAAAGCTGAAGAAATATAATAATAATAATAATAAAACAGACAAAATATATAGTCCATGAGCCAGGACCTCACATCTGGGCCAGCAGTACTATCTGCAGGGAATAATAGTAGTATATAATAATATAGTATTTTTTGGCAGAGGTATACACCTCTAGTAGGGGCGGTCGCTCAGTTTATAACCTCATGCCAAATGACAGTATTATAATTTTTACATAGAACCGAATGAACATATTTTAAAATTATTATTGATCCTTTGTTTTTGGAAATTGGTGTGACTATAGCTCAGAATATATGTTCTTCAGAAAGTTTCTTACAAGTAGCATTGCTGCAGTTGTAATCCATTACAGCCAGTGACAATAAATGACATCAGATGTACTTGTGTTTACATAGATACACAATGTGTTATGGAATTCAGTAAAGTAAATATAGTCTAAGTAAGGTAACTTTTATATCATCATTTGTACATTAACATCACCTCTGCAAGTATTAGTTCCTCCAATCAGAATCATGCGCTGAGGGATGTCACTCATAAAATGTATATTTTATGTAGTCTTGGTTTGGGTGTTTAAATTGGTCTTTTACATTTAAAAGGGTTGTAATTGTAGTCATTTAAGTACATTAAATCACACCATAGTCAACTTCAATCAAATAATCAGAATCAGATTTATTGGCAAGTAGTCAGAATCAGAATCAGAATCAGAAATTGTTTATTGCCAAGTATGCGAGTATACAAGTATACAAGCATACAAGGAATTTTCTTTGTGTGTGTGTGTTTCCTTGTTCAGGGAGTGTCTTAAAGGGACAATAGTGAACAGTCGAGATGCTGAGGTGTCCTGTCCTGAGGAATGTGACAGCAAGCTGCTGGACCGAGAGATCAAAGCGGTGAGTGAGAGAGTGGAGAACAAGAAACTTTCAGAGTGGACAGTCAAAAAGTCAATATCTTAAAGTTGATGGGAAATAATAACAGCCGAAAAATAATGATAATCCAGACAGTCACGTCTGTGACCACATTTTAATTTCAGTTGTTTCAGTGGACAATGATTACAGAACACTGAGAAATTTTTTTAAATCTTCTGAGAAAAGAGTCCCAACAAAGCAAAAATGTAAGGTAAAGTGATTCCAGTGTGTTTTAGTGCCATTTTAAAGCATATTTCGTTGATTATCGGGAATCGCAATTATTTTGGCCAGGATAATCGTGACATGAAATGTTCATATTGTACCATGTCTAATGTACACTCTCTCTCTCTGTAACCATCATATGATCCTGGACACAGCTGCTCACAGAAGAGGAGCACCAGCGGTTTCTGGAGTTGCGTCTGAGCATCGCAGAAAGCCGCTCCGAGCACAGCTTCCACTGTCAGACTCCAAACTGTCGCGGGTGGTGCATCTACGAGGACGAAGTCAACGAGTTCCACTGTGAACTCTGCAATGAAACCAACTGCATTCTCTGCAGGGTACTTTTCTGACATTCACTATATGACCTAACTGACCAAGATTTTCTCACTGTGTAGTAATAGTAAAAGCACCGAACATAAAGGAAGTTGTGTGTGTTTGCAGGCCATCCATAATGACATGAATTGCAAGGACTACCAGGATGACCTGCGTATCCGAGCAGAGAACGACCAGGCGGCTCAGAAAACCAAACAGATGCTAGAGGTTGGTCAACCTTAAAGCTGCAGTCTGTTGTACTGTTGATGTCGTTTGGCAGTAAACACTTGTGTGCTCCTTGGTGCTTGCAGATCAGCGAGAAACACATGTAACAGTTGCAACCCTGTTGTAAATAGACAAAAAACACATCACTTCCTGTATGGTTTTGCACCAGTGCGCTACTCAGCAAACCATAAACTGGCACAGGAAGTTCTGAAGGGTCTTAGCTGTAGCTACGTGCTTCATTACATCCTGTAGTCAACTAAAACACTGGTCAAAGTTCATATTTTCATCACTTTAAATTATTTAATTGTGTTTCGTGTCTATTGGCCAAGCAGCAACCTCATTCATGACAATTTTTTAATTTTTACAATTATTAATTAATTATTATTACAATTATTTACCAACTAAAACACTGGTGATGAATTAAAAGTTAATACTTTACTATTAAAAAGCCATCTCATAGAGCTTTAAATTATTTAGTCGTGTCTAATGACCTGTAAATATTTTATGATGAATTATGAATATAGGGAAGGCTTACTGTCTGCACTTATTATTCTATAGAGTTGACTTCCAATCCTGTCTAATTATTGTTTACAAAATTAGTTTTACATATTATTTTTCAGTTGGGTGTATGACTGGTATTATGTAGCTGTTTCTGATTTTTTTTTTTAATCACCATTAATCATCTTGAATTGCATTTTTGTACCACAAGTATAATTCAAGGTTGATTGTCTGAGTAGTTGTATTATTTGTGCATTTCTTCCTGTGGCTACTTTACATGTTCTATGATTTCACTGTATTTCAATATAGAACATGCTACAGAATGGGGAGGCCATGAAATGTCCACGGTGTGACATCGTCGTCCAGAAAAAAGATGGCTGTGATTGGATCTGCTGTTTGATGTGCAAGACAGAAATCTGCTGGGTCACCAAACAAGCTCGCTGGGGACCAAATGTAAAAACAATATTCACTTAAAAACACTTTTTCACAGTGTTGGTTCAGTATTCAGGTATGTTAGCGCATGTGTTTGAGCTGTGCATATGACTCTTTCTTTTTGTTGCATCTTATAGGGCAGTGGCGACACATCTGGGGGCTGTAGATGCCGAGTCAATAATCAGCCTTGCCATCCCAACTGCCAAAATTGCCACTGAGGGAAGCACACTAATGAACACACGCATGCGGCTGCAAATACATGCAACGTCTGAAGAAACGCAGACCTCAGCAGATGTTTAGTAGGCTGTTAGCTTAATGTACAGCTACATTAATGTGTTCTTTACTTACTTTTCTATGGTATAGTAACAAGACACTGTACAGTTGTCTTGTTACATCTTTCTTTGTTGGTGCAGTAAAAATTATGCAATATAAATGCTATAAACAAGCTATACAAACTGTCAGCTACATCTTCTATAATCTCTATAAACACATTCTGCATATGAATGTAGAATCTGTAGACAACAGGACCAGATTTTGGTAGCGGAAGCGATCTGGTTTCCATTGAGCCGGCTTTGGTTGCATGCAGGTAAACAGTCCGTGTGGAGAGCAAAAAGAGGTACGCATTGACTAAAATGCAATCTCAGAACTCATCGGCTTTTGTCTGATGGCGATTTTGCTTTTTTTAATTCCTTTTTGATGTTATTTATCTGCATTTATATGCAGATATCTGTTTATAGAGGAATCGTCTCTCAACTCCAAATCTATTCTCGCGTCTCAAGTTGCTAATCGGACCGTAAACAATGACCGGCGCACAGAAGGGGAAGTCTTGGCCTGCATATTCACTGGCTACACTGGACGCCCAAAAATATTGTTCATTGCCCCAGAGGCTAAATCATCATCAGACTGATAACAGATGGGTTCTGAGACTGTATCTCCTACTTCTCCACAGCTGAGGATACTAACTGTCAGTGTGAGAAAATAAATAACAATAATGTTCATTCATGAATAATTTGATTACAACATAATTTAGTCTATAAAACACCAGAACTACAGACAAATGAGTGTTATGATTGCTGGATACCAAAATGATATTTTCCTTAGTAAAGTGACCAAAGTGGGTTTGCTGTTTTTGCTTGATAAGTGACTAAAATATGAATTTATCTATAATAGCAATAGATTTTCTTTCAGTTGACTAATCAGACTGTGGTGAAGGATGTTTACATTGAATGAATGTGTTTTTAATGCAAAACAAGCTGCTGTAAATTTGAAGTATCAGTTAGAAACATGGTGTGGTTGACAAATAATGATGCTGTATTTTTGTCAGGTATTCAGGAATTTACCTCTCGTTCTTAAGTGTTCATCCCTCAAGAACTACAGTAACCAGTGCTATTACATATACAATATATTTTGTTTATGTCTTGTATCCATGAAGTTTGTTGGGCTTCACTTGCATGTTATTTTTTTAAGCGACAGGTCTCAACTCCAATAAACTGGAACCACAAGCACAGCATGTTAGCATTATTGTAACACAATGAAATACATCAACAATAAGCTCAAAGATTTACTGCCGAGGCTGATGAAGGGCAGCTGAATCTAACAGGGTAGCTGAAGCTGTTGATATGCATAAATACAGTTTAGCCAACGTAGTGATGAGCCTCACTGTACAAGCTGAGTCTGATGGCCGATGGACTTCAGTCAAATTATCTATTTGCATGATTTATTTAAAAGGTACAGGTGG
Organism: Heterobranchus longifilis; assembly: GCA_028570985.1. Taxonomy (NCBI): domain Eukaryota; kingdom Metazoa; phylum Chordata; class Actinopteri; order Siluriformes; family Clariidae; genus Heterobranchus; species Heterobranchus longifilis. The sequence goes on from JAOVVB010233187.1 coordinate 4,903, forward strand.
GTCTTCCTCAAAGCTAAAAAAAAACTGTCCTTGCTGTATGCAAATGGTATTTAGTTGTAAGCTCTATATATGGTTCCCATTAGCCAGGAATCCCAGATCTCTCTGCTAAGTTAATTTCTTTCACTTTGCATGTGTGAATTAGTGTGGTGCTGCCAGGCTAGGTTCCCATGCCTTATTAAACAACAAATTCAAGGATTTACAGGACAATGCGCCTCCAGTTCCTCCCACTGTACAAAAGTGAAAATTAAGTGTTTTTGTGAAGGAAGCATCATATCATGGTAACTAACACCCTGCAAATGAATGAATGGGTGTGTTCACAGTGGAATCTAGACACAACCTGTCAAAAAACAGGAGGAGGAGGGGATTAAACTGGAACTGGGCTGGGAATAGGCTGGGAGGGGAAATGTAAATCCAAACACTTTCAATGACCCATGTCTATTGATGTCTATTTTCAAAAACTTCCAAGGCCTTGATTCCCTCCACCCCACCCCACATTCACAAACTTTCAAGGACCCGTGGGAACCATGTCTATAGTTCAAATCTTAATACCTGTGTACTTTGGCATCACAATATGTACATGTTATCAGGTACATATAAACTACTGTGTCCAAAAACAAGTACACTGAACATTTTCACTCTAGTTTATTAGCATTCTCTTGTACAACTTTACATTAGTATGACAGTTTCATTATAAGAAAATAAACATAAAAGGCAGATAAATCATTTAGTGCAATGACAATAAATGAAACCCACTGAGTGCAGATACACGGTGCATTACAATACTGCTGAACAACTACACTCTCAGGCACCTCAGAGCGTCCTTGGATGTGTTCCAGGTCACCTTCATTTTCATCAGTTTGTAGATCCCCATCCAGCTGAATCAGTGGTTCACTACAAAGGCAATACACCAATCAACCATAATATAGGAATGGGATGCCCAAGTACTCCATTCCTAATACAGCAAAAAGCACCGACTTCAACTGAAGTGAGACGTTTTTAGTTGACTGGTTGTTGTGCCATACAATGTAGGTGACCTGGAACTAAGTCAATAATTCTGAAGATTTTCTGTTTAAGCAAAATACATCATAAAGATTACAGACAACCCAAATTCACTATCTTAGAATGAAGTAGTGCTCTGACAAACTATTTGCTATGTATTTTCTGATAAGACTTGGCTATTCAGAGTGGCACACGACTGAAACCTAAGCAATCCTGTATTACTTTAAATATGTGATCGAATGAAAATGACTGGAACATTGGAATGAGCTGGACCGCCTCCGAAATGCAGATGCTACACTCAAAGCGATCCTACTTACTAAATGGCATGTGTTAAAGCTAAATTCATGTTTAAAACAAAAACCTTGGATCGCATTAATTTGAAGGCTTTGGTGCTTTTTTTCTGACCTTAACAGGAGGACTGAGAAAAGCACCTATCAAACTAATTTTAAAGTGATGAAACTAATGCAGTCAGTGCAAACTGGGTCCCCCACTGTGCTAACCCAAAGACTACAGTATCCACTTCATTTTACTCGCTGTTTATCCCAGCTCTGATGTTTTCTGTTACCAGGCATTGAGTTAGTGAGTGTGTTGCTAAACTATAAGGAGAGATTTAATCATCTACTCCAGAAAAAAGTGACGCAGAAAGCATACCCTAGTCATTAGAGGTCATGAAACACAGACACGTTTAAGGTTGTGCAACCAAACAATTTGAAAATAATTGGAAAGCTATAGGAAAACCATTTCCGATATGGTCTATTTTTTTTACTTCCTGGACTTTGAAAGCTGTACCCCATCCATCACCCAAGTTTTAGCATTTTATCTTATGCAATCCTATTTTTTTCTGTGTTCTGCTGCAAGCCGAATTTCCCCCAGTGGGACAATAAAGAACAAAATTACACCTCAATCAGGCTACAATACATCTACTTTGATAACACCAGTAATATTTTGTTTAAAACTTCCTACAGATATGTTTAGCCATGAGCCAGAATTAAAATGTGTAGTCAAGAGTGACAACTGTTGACATGTTCTAAAGAAAGGAAGATATATAGTTTTTCTCTTGACTGAAAAGGCTTATTTGAACAGCTTAAAAGGGGACAAAATGACCTAAAAAATAATAAAATGGTGACCTTAAAAAGTGCCTGTGTATCATGACCATCTCTCTATACAGCTGCTAACATACCTATAAATTAAGAAACAGTAAATTATACAAAGAGAGGATTCTAACAACCCTCCATTTGGTCTCAGTCAGTCCAGGTATCAAACAGATAACAAATGAGTTGCGACCAACACACACCCACACCCACACACACACACACACACACACTCTCATACATTCACTCCAGCTCTCTTAATTGGCAGCAGTTTCAAGTGTAGTGAGTCCAACAAGCTTTCAGCATAAATCTCTGTGAGCATAACTCAATATCAGATTATACCATATATAAATAAACTTTAATAATGACATTGTCAGTAATAGTTCTTAGAAAAACAGTCTCTTCATTATAACAGGGTGGATTCTTCATTTCAGAACACAAGTAGCTGTTATACTGGTGCGCACTCTCCGGGAGTCATAAAAAGGACGTTCAGCCCTACACAGGATGTTTAGACAAATCCTAGGAGATGAAAGAGGAGCGTTAACTGTTTCCGTTTAGAGAGTACACTCCCGACAGTGTTATCGACTACAGGGTTCCATTAATTAAAGGGTTCTTTGAAACAGACCCTCCAGCTAGATTCAATCAAGGACAGATACGGTGGAGCATAGGGGTCAAAAGAGGAGCAGCTCAAGGAAACAAGTCCAGTTTGGGAGCCCACTCCAGGGCAGTGTTGACTACAGCAAGAGCTGCTGCCCCTAAAGCCACCGTGAGACCCATGACAGCCAGTCGAACAAACCGCCGTGCCGCTGAAGGTTGGGCCACTACTGCGTTTGCCGCCGAGCTCTCCAGTGCGGCCTGTCTCTGTCGGCGTCGGCGACGGAGAACGGAGTCTGGCCGCTGTTGAGTGGACGCAAGGTCAAAGTCCTTAAAGGTAGAGGCGGCCATGCTTAGGAGGAAAAGAGACAGATACAAAGAGAGGACCAAGACAGACAGAAAATTCAAGTGTTAATGAAAGAACAGTGGGCAACTGCAGTTGAGAAGTAAGTGATTGTTATATAGAGTAATATTCATATTTCAGAGTGCGAATGTCATAGCAGAGAAATGAAGGATTGCTACCACTAAGGCAGGTAGCATCTGTAAAGGCACGGCGGAGACCCTAAGCAGTTGCCTACCTGTCGTGTGAGGCAGCCTCTCTGGCCAGTTCGGAGGGAGGGAACTGCACAAAGAGGTCTCCTGCTCGGCTGATGAGTGTCTCATATGGCAGATCCTGGGGAATCTGAGACAGCAGGTGATGAACCATGGCCATATCGCATTCACACTCCAACACCTCCTCTTCTCTGTACAGTACGATCTGCAACACAAGTACCAATAACCAAATTCATAAAGGTTTAGAATTTTCAATTTTCTGTCGCTTTCAGAGTGAGTTTGCTCGTTTTAGTTTCAGTTTCAGTTTTTCAGAAAGGTTTAGTTTTTATATCTTTAGTTGTAGTTTTACAGCAATTTTAGTTTGTTTTTGTTAAGGCCAGGTATATGTACATGTACAAACAATATACATGGTTGGAGAACTTTATAGGAATGGCCAGAGTGTTTAATGTTTAATGTTTGCACTACTTTAGTGTCCGATGTGAACAGCACCATCTCCTGGAATGTCAAGTCCATTAAATTTCTGTGGTTCAATGTCACAAGAGTTGACGGCAATTCATGCTGTGTCCTTTTTTCTGTAGTGGTATATTATAGCAAAAAAACTCAAATTTAAATTTACTTCATTCTTTTTTTTTTTTAACATTGCAATATAGTTTCCATTTAGTTTTTCTTAAAAGATATAGTTTCAGTTTACTTAAAATCTTTTTAACTGCTTATTTTCATAACGCTGCCAGTAGCACATTTGTTATTACACACTGTTTAATGAACAGGGCATGACGTCACCAGCACAAGATAGCAGCGCTGGGATATTTTGGGTTAATTTTTGTACAGTGGGAGGAAGTGGAGGCTATCGTCTGTATCCACCAGCCAACACCAGTTCCCATTCTTGCTTATCATTGGAGCTGGGAAATGTTCAAGGCCTTATCTTTATGACTGGGTGGACACCCAGAGCCTCCTCACACAAAGTGTGTCAAGTGTGAAAGACACTGATGCCCCTCAGGTTATCTAGTGAGGTATGCAAAGTTGCAAATAAAATGAACACCACCTCACCTTTTGGCTTCTGACTCACACATCAATAAATATCACTCAGACTTGATTCATGTGCTGTAAAAGAAGCTAGGAGGAAGCTAGGAGTGCTGATTGTAGGAAACTCACCACAGCAGCAAAGTAGATGGGCATCAATGGATGGCAGGCCAGGAAGAAATCATACAACCGGACAACATGGCGGAAGTCTGACAGGACGTGGCCAAACCAGGTGATCAGCCAACTGAGAGCGAAGACTGTGCCCACCTCAGCCCTAAGAATCAATCGATACGTGGCAGAGATCAACTTACATCAGTACAATGTATAGTATTAATTATTAAAAATGAGAGTTATGCTGTGGTATCATAGAGGGCAGCAGTAATGATTTTAGCCCTCCAAGCGAAGGACTTAATGACCTCCTGTGTTGTTAAGTCTTTACAGACGTAACACGAGCTGTCATAATAGCATCAGTATGCTGTAAGTGCAGTCACCCTTCTCCTTCGCTTATTACCATCATCTTTTAATTTTTACATTAACCTTAACTGTTTTAAAATACTTGGAAGATCTTGACACGGATGCCAGGATTCATATGAATACTGCTTCAGACTGAACCAAAATAATTTAGGACAACAGAGACTGGTGAAAACCATTTGTAGAGTAGATATAAATGGTATTATATTTCATAACCAAAGGGAAAGCTGTCTTGGGTATGAAGCCTTTTAATATTCTTACTGTTCTGCCTTAATTATGCAAATTATGTTCATACTGCATATAAAGTGAGGATGGAGTTCTCATTTTGCAAAGTGTCATGTCTTACAGGTAACCTCTACGGGAGAGACAGAAAATAATTTGATTTGGCCTGTCATCAGTGAAACAACAGAGTCTTACTGTTGCATGAAGTCGTGCACGTCAGGGTTGACCCTCTCAATGATGGGCATCAAATAGTTAAGAATGTGTTTCGTGTTATCCATGGTAGGATCCATGAAGTCCCTGAGAAAGAGGATAAAACAAAGAGTCGTTTTTAGAGTGCACAATAGACCATTGTTGAAGGGTGGTGGGGG